>JAJQKJ010002502.1:0-165635 GCA_029574335.1 Rana kukunoris
ATCTCAGCTCTGATACACAGACATAGTGATGTTTGAGTAATAGATACACCATCGTATCTCTACATGAATCTACCCCACAATGTATTTCTCTCCTCCATTCACAGACAGAGAAAAGAAACACAAGGTGGGCTTCACAGTGACTGTGTCATGGATATGCAATAAAGTACTGGCAGCTTACCTGTCTCCATTAGGGATGAGCCGAACACCCCCCCGCTTTCGGTTTCGCACCAGAACCGTCGAACGGTGGTCCGATCGTTCACACGAACATTTAGAACCCCATTGAAGTCTATGGGATTCGAACGTTTCGAATTCAAAAACGATAATTTTAAAGACCCAATTTTCAAGTTATTGTTGGAAAACGTCTTTCAGAACCCGGGGTCTTGCCCCAGGGAACATGTATCAATGGAAAAAATTCTTAAAACCGGTCGTTTTTTTCAGGAGCAGAACTCCTGAAAAAACGACTCCTGAAAAAAAGAACCATTTTTAAAGCCTTTTTTTTCCATTGATAGTAGTATCAATGGAAAAAAAGTTTTAAAAATGGTCGTTTCGTTTCACTCGAATTTGCCGCGAACGATAGTTTTTGTTCGAAATTCGATGAACCATCAAACGGACGACGCTCGAGTCGAACATATGTTCGTTTCGAACGCGAAGCTCATCCCTAGTCTCCATCTGTTCATTAGAGGCCTGACTCTGTTCTGGTTGCCTTTTTATCAACTCTCCTTCCTGTATGGCCCCAACCAGGCCATCCCAGGAAGTCTATATTAACTGTTGCACTGCAGGTCTGCAGTGCTGTTCAGTAGCCGTGTTGTTAGCTTAAGTTCCTGTCTGCAGTGTGCTACGTTTACCTCCTGTGTACCGACCTTGGCTCGTCTCTGACTTCTCCTGTTTCCCTGACCCTTGGCCTGTTCCTTGATTACCCTTGTCTGCTGTTGCCCGGACCTCGGCCTTACCCATCATTATCGCTTGTCCTGGTTGCTGCTTTCCCTCTCTTCCTGCGGAGCGTGCCCTTGGGGACCCCAAGGGTCGCGACCTGGATCCAGCTGCAGCGAAGGCCATCCTCACCACCAGAGTCTCTGGTGACACAAAAGCTGGGTCTTGGACTTCTGCACCCTGGGGAATCTTGGGCTCACGCTTCCTCTCTGATTGCAGCAGTTGGCCATAGGGTTTACTACCCTGTGGTGCATCCCTGACCTCAAGGGTGGCACTTGTCACCTCGCCTCAGGTGACCTGACAGACTGATCACTGTGATAGCCAATCAGAGGCTATCACAGCAATCTGAGTTCTGGGGTCCCGATGTTATTACCGGAGCCCGGAGCTCATGGCAAGATGCTGCCATCATGGGGCGATACGCAAATATAATGGCCCCGTGGAAAAATGCCCAGTTTATTGGGGCCAAATATTTGTGTTTATTTCAGTGTGAAGGAGTTAAAGACTGCAACTGACTTGTATTTTAACACAAAATAACAGAATAATGATGAAAATTAATAATTAAAAAAAAATGATTAATGATAGGACCATCAAAAAGGCAAATTTTATTACGGGAAATAATACAATTATACCAAGGTATACATAAAAAAAATACCCATCAAAAGAACCATATAATGTAATGAGACATTTATGATGAGGCAATTACATAAAGTGGCAATCATTTCCATAATGTATCTATTGTTCAGTATGAAAATAGAAACTAATATATCCAATACTGGTGATCCTTGGATCCCCCCTACTATATTGCAGCGTTGATCACCTTCAAAGTACATAACCATTCCCTGTCTACACAATGAGGTTGTTAAGCACATTAACAGATGCGATAAAAATGAATAACACATGAAAAAATAAATTGTATTTATTACGAAAATGTCAAAATCGTATAAATAGTGATAAAAGGGATGAAAGATAACAATTAAAAATCAATCAATTTAAAAACAACAAAAAAAGGCTGGTTATGCTTTTTATCTGACCAGGCATCGCTTTTCTTTTTTTTTAATTAAAAATGATTTTATTTTTTATTTAAAAACATTTTTTGTATGGGGCATTCTTGATACCATCTTTAATTCTATGTACAGTTACAAATGTTGGTCAACAATTTGTGCTATTAAATTTTATCTTTTGGGGTAGTGCAAACTTCCTGTTTTTAAGATTTGGACATTTTTGTATCAAAAATGCAATTTCTTCCTCTGTTTTGTGTTATTTATTTCCATTCCATGTGTTGATGATGTTAATACTAAGGGGCAAACTTGTTTTAGTTATCTCTCAATACATTATATTTTCTTGTGGTGGGTATTGTTTTTATGAAGTGCATAGGTATCTGGGTATGTTTTATATTATTTTCTGTAGTAAAATGACTCCTATCAATAATATTTTTTTCATTTTTTTTCATTATTTTGAATAATACATTTTTTTTTGTCGTGTTAAACTACTAGTTTGTTGAAGTCTTTAAGCAGTTTGTTTATCCCCATTTTTTGGGTTGTATCTGGTTGTATATTACGGGCTCTGGATGTGTGGAGTTTGTAAAGTAATTTCTCTTCTTTTTCTTTTAAAAAAATAGATTGTTACTCTAGGAAATGTACAGTTGGCTGGTTATGCTTTTTATCTGACCAGGCATATATTTTCTTTATTTTCTCTATATGAAAAACATATTTTCATTAAAAATAATTGTATTTTTTATTAAAAAAAATATGGGCCAGATTCAGGTAGATGAGAGTATCTTTCCTCTGGAGTAACGCTTCTCATTTACGTTACTCTGAAGACCCTTTCAGCGCAAGTCCTGTAATTCACATAGCAGTTGCGCGTAAACTTGCGCCAGAGTAACGATAATGCGCTGGCGTAACCCGACGCAAGGGGAAGTGGGTGTGATCATATGTAAATGATGGGCGGAGCCCAGCGCAGAGGCTTACGTTCAGCGCATCAACCACGGAGCATGCGCAGTGAGTGAGGCTCCACTCGCCCCCTTTGTGCGCATGCTCACAACTTCCGTCGGCACCACTTCACGGGAAACGTCAGCGCAATGCCTTCCGTTGGGCGTTTAAATGCGCCCGTAGAAGCGCCATTCCGGCACTAAAGTATATCCTGCTCCCCCTCCCCGCAGTGATGTTACTTTTGTTCGGAGATGGCTGCTCCCGTTCCCCGCAAACACACAGGAGAAAGCTGAACTTTAATGGCCAGGAGCTGTCAGCCGTCATCTCGGCTATGGAGACCTATGATGTCTTCCTCCATGGCTGTAAAATTTGACAGACAAGCATGGACAGAGGTGTTGTCCTGCAAGTGGGGGTGCTTTCAGCTAGCTCTTATCGTCGGTAACACTGCTGTAGCTGCTCTCCTGCTGACCTGTGACCGTCTGGAGTAAAGATAAAGCAGCCTTTTGTAGAAATAACTTTGCGCCGGACGGACGAGATACGCGCGGCGCATGTAGCCAGCGTATGGTGCTAATCCGTTCGTGAATTGGGAAAAATCCCTCATTTGCATATTTGCAGGGGAAATCAATAGGCGCGACTGATGCGCCCAGCGAAATTAAGCGCTGACGATACTCTGGCGTCGGAACGTTCCGCCGGTCGCAAATGACCCGTTATTGGGCGCATCTAGTTTGGTGGGTACTGGCACATAGAAACGACGGCGCATCATCACAGTTACGCGGCGCATATCCAAATACTCCAGCGCAAGTGTTCGTGAATCTGGCCCTATATATATATTTGTATAGGGCATTCTTGATACCATCCTTAATTCTATGTACAGTTACAAATGTTTGCAGACAAAACAAAGCCAACAATTTTCTGCAAAATTTTATCATTCAGGGTAGTGCAAACTCCCATGGCCAGATTCACGTACATTGGCGCATATTTTGACCGGCGTAGCGCACCTCCTTTACGTTAGACCGGCGCAATGTAGAGGCGCAATCACTGTATCCTCGTAGTATTTGCGCAGAAATTTGCGCCGGTGTAACGTAAATTCCGAGGCGTAAGGCGGAGTAATTCAAATTGGGAAGGACGTGGGCGTGTTTCATTAAAATGAGCCGTGACCCCATGCAAATGAAGGGCCGGCCGGATCGCGCATGCGCACATGAAGCAGACCATGGTCAGCACCTCTCTGCGCATGCTCACAACTCAGGAACGGCGCAATCAGTGAAATTTGAAGTAGACCCGGACAACTTAGTGAACTACGCAGAGAGCTTAAATAGGCAGACACAAACGCCCTTCCTTTGCAAAAGTACATCCCTTTGTATCCCTTCCTATACAGCAAGGTGCTTTTGTTCTGTTGTGTGTTCGCATTTGTTGCGTTGTGACTTGTCTTTGTGATGTTTGTTGACTGTTTGATCTAGTGTTTTGTAGAATCTATTTGATAGTGATTTTTGGTGATTGTTTGGGAGAGAGTTGTTGTATGAATATGACTGAGAGGAAGCGCAAGTGCAATTTTTCTTTGGGGGAGAAACAAATTATTGCCCGGGCTCTTACCCAATATGGGCGTTTCCTGCACGGCACGGAGAGTGCCAACACCACCCTGGCCAGGAAGAAGGAGATTTTGCAGAACATTACCGACCAGGTAAATTCATGGGGGGGGGGGGGAGACCGGACACGCGAGGGGATCGTCAAGAAGATCAATGATCTCCGGCGTCTGGTCCGAAAGAAGCTGGCCAAAATGGCAGCCCATGCCAGGGGCACTGGAGGGGGCCCACCATGCCCTGTTAGGCTGACAGCGGAGGAGCGTATGGTGGCCCAGACCTTTAATAGGCAACAAGTGGAGGGCCTGCCTGGCTATGACTCCAGTCAGAAGCCCGTGATGACAGGTAAGGTTTTTTTTTCCTATCTGGTGTGTAGCATGTGTGGTGGGGGGGGGGGGAATATGTGGCAAGTGTGTGGATCCTCCAACCTGTGAATGTTTTTTGTCATCCACAGATGTGCAGGAGGGTGCTGGGCCATCTGGCCTGACTGCACCATCCCCGGGACACCAGCCTGATGAGGACCCCCAGACAAGGCCGGAGTCCTCGAAGGAGTTTGAGGAAGAGGAGTTTGAGGAGGAGGAGTTTGAGTTGGAGGAGGAGGTCATGTCAGGCAGTGGCTTGTTGTTTTTGGAGGACTCTTCCCCTCTAGCTGGCAGTAGCCAGCCCTCCATAAGGGGTAGCCCCTCCCACTCCTCCCCCAACAGGGCTCCCCTCCCAAGGGCCTCCCCTTCTCCCCAGCCACAAGCATCAGCTGAAGGCAGGAAGTCGTCCCAGAAGACCAGGGGGGTGGCCGAGGTTCTGCCCGCCAATCTCAGAAGGGACCAGGCCCTTCAGACCCACCATCTAGGACAGGTCAGCCAGACTTTGGTGTGGATGGAGGAGAGCCTGTCCTCCATAAAGGATACGCTTGGGGACCTGGACTGCCACTCCCGGGCTCTTACAAACTGCCTAAACGAACTGCAGACTACTACAGCAGACGTTGGGCAGGATGTGAGGGCCCTCACCCAGGCTATCCTGGCCAATACGGCAACACTAAGTGCTGGCCTGACCAGAATTGCCATGGCCTTGGAGGGCAGGCCGCCAGGTGGCAGGAGACCCAGGGGCTGCTCCTCCTTCCCCGGATTACCCCCCCTCCCCATGAGTCTCCCCTGAGGAGCCGGGGGCCATGGCCATGGGCGCCCCAGGCGTGGGTCACACCAGCGGCATTAATTTGGTTTCCCCCTTTTTTTTTTTTTTGTGCTGGAAATTTTTTGCTTTTTGCTGGACAATTTTTTTGGGGTTGTGAATGAATTTGGAATGTGGGGTGACATTCCTGCCGGAAAAGGGGTGTCACCCTCATTTGTGGTGGAGAAGGGTTCCCCAGGACCAGGGAGAAGTGATCCCCAGGTCCGTGTGAATGGTGTATGAATGTACAGTGACATAATTGGAGCCGTGGCGTGGCGTTGCTGCTCACAAGTCCTACATGGTGGGCTTGTGCTAATCCAATTTGATGAGGATGTGATGTGTCTGTGCTAGGGACCACAGTGGTGTGCATGCATGCATTCTCATTGTGCCATGATTAATGTTTGTGTTAACGTGCAAAGATGCCTAATGTGAGCTGTCTCCTGGCTGCTCTTCCCTCAGAAGACAGGGTATGCTCGGTTAGGGGGGGATTGTCTGGTTCAGGGGTCAGGTCATCACGTATGTCAATCTGCAGGCCCTTTCTCACTGCGAAGTTGTGCAGCATGCACCGATGATCTGGCACACAAAGTTTGGGGAATACATCGGAATGCATCGGAAACGTGACTTCAGGAGGCCAAAGGTGCGCTCCACCACTGCACGTGTTTGGGCGTGGGCTTCATTGTATCTTTCCTCTCATGGGGTTTGGGGGTTCCGGATAGGAGTCATGAGATGGGGTCCCAGTGCATATGCAGAGTCACCTGTAAGGGAAAAGACAGGAGGATGTTAGTCATGCATGTGCCCCTTGTGATGTGTGCATCATGGGGGGGGACAGTCATGCCTGACTCCCATGTCACTCACCAACCAGCCAGGTGTCCCCATATACGTTCTGTTCGGATTCCATTGGGATGGGGCTCTGATTGTATATGTAGCTGTCATGGCTGGATCCGGGGTGTTTGGCACGGACATGCCATATGAGGCCTTGGGCATCGACTATCACCTGTACGTTGATGGAATGCCAATGCTTCTGATTGCGGTATATGTGCTCTGTCTCATGGGGGGGCTGGAGTGCCACATGTGTGCAATCAATGGCCCCCACGGTGCGTGGGAATCTGGCAATTCTGTAGAAATCTGTCATTGCCTTCAGCCGCAGGTCCTCAGTGGTTGGTTTGATGATTTGGTTGGACATGCGTCTGAGGATTGCGGGGACAACCTGGTGCACACATCTGCTCATGGAGGATTGTGACATCCCAGCCACCACTCCACTCGTTCTTTGAAAAGAGCCACTGGCAAGGAAATGCAGTGTTGCCAGGACCTTGACCAGTGGCTGCACTGCATGTGAGCGGTGTGTTGGGCTGGTGATGTCCTCCTGCAGGGTTGTGGTTAATTCCAGGGTGGCATGAGGGGTGAATCTGAAGATGCGATACACCTCAGAATCACTCATGCCAAAGATGTCTATGCGTGTGCGGTATATCCTCTCCCGTGCCCTCCTCAGTGCCCTCCTTCGTGCCCTCCTCCTTCTTTGCTCCTCTAAAGTCAGTAGTATAGCTATGAGCAAGGATGCCCCTGGCATGTTGGCATAAAGTTTGTTGTCCAGCAAGTGTGACTGCTCAGCTCCTCACTAACAGTGTTGCTTTAGTTGACATGTAGACGGATTGTCTAATTTTATTCCACCTTTTATATGGTCTAATTTTAGACAGGACGTGCAGCTGTTGCCCACAGCGCGTAGCCTTCGCTGCACCAACTTACTTTTGTGGATCCCCGTAAATCCCTCATTTGCATATTTGAATAGCAATTCAATGGTGTGTCTAGCGCAGTTTTGTGCGGACGGATACGCCGGTCTATTGAAATTACGCCGGTTAAAAAAATTAGATTTCATGCGTATATCATTTTGGGGATGCGGCGCATCGATACGCATGTGCAGATTTAGACTTACGCCGCGCATCTCCTCTAACGCTGGCGTAATGGCTCTGTGAATCTGGCCCCCTGTTTTTAAGATTTTTTAATTTTTGTAACAAAAATAAAATGTATTCTTTTGTTTTGTGTTATTTATCTCCATTCCATGTGTTAATGATGTTAATACTATGATGCATTTATACATCATATACATTATATTTTCTTGTGGTGGGTATTGTTTTTATGGGTTGCATATGTACCTGGGTATGTTTTATATTATTTTCTATAGTAAAATGACTTCTATAATTATTATTTCTTTTTTTTCCATTATTTTGAATAATAGTTTTTTTCATGTTAAACTATTCGTTTGTTGCAATCTTTAGGCAGTTTGTTGCTCCCCATTTTTTTGGGCTGTATATTACAGGCTCTGGATGATTTTAGTGGAGTTTGGAGATCATACATTTTCTTTTACTTTTCAAATAATAGATTGTTACTCTGGGAAATCCTGTTCACAAATAAAATAATGTAAGGAGGACTAATGCCCCGTACACACGATCACTTTTTGTCTTGGAAAAAAAATGAAATTTTTCCAACTTCATCATTAAAAATGATGTTGCCCACACACCATCGTTTTTGAAAAAATGATGAACAAAGCGACGGCACTCTAAAGGGGAAGTTCTATCCGCCTTGAGGCTGCTTTTAGCTGGTTACTTGTTAGTAAAAGACGATTTGTGCTTTTTGTCTGTTACAGCGTGATGAATGTGCTTACTCAATTATGAATGGTAGTTTTACCTCCCATCTAGTAACTTACTTCTGGGCATGTGCGGGTTTAAAACGTTGTTTTTGCCCATACATGATCATTTTTTTATGACACAAAAAATTACATAAAAAATTGAAGCATGTTCGAATTTTTTTTTTCACAATACAATAAAGGATGTAAAGCCCACACACAATCATTTTAACCCCTTAACGCCCACCGCATGTACATATACGTCCACAGAAGGGAACGTTAAGGCCGATCGGGACCCCCCCGCTACATGCAGCGGTTGGAAACCCGCGGGGAGCGATGCGGGACGAGGGCGCCGCTATTCGTTTTTGGCCGCCCGCTGGCGATCCCTTCCCGGAGCTGAAGAACGGGGAGAGCCGTATGTAAACACGGCTTCCCCGTGCTTCACTGTGGCGGCTGCATCGATCGAGTGATCCCTTTTATAGGGAGACTCGATCGATGACGTCAGACCTACAGCCACACCCCCCTGCAGTTGTAAACACACACAGGGAACACAAATCATACAGCGCCCCCTGTGGTTAACTCCCAAACTGCAACTGTCATTTTCACAATAAACAATGCAATTTAAATGCATTTTTTGCTGTGAAAATGACAATGGTCCCAAAAATGTGTCAAAATTGTCCGAAGTGTCCGCCATAATGTCGCAGTCACGAAAAAAAATCGCTGATCGGCGCCATTAGTAGTAAAAAAAATAAAATAATAAAAATGCAATAAAACTATCCCCTATTTTGTAAACGCTATAAATTTTGCACAAACCAATCGATAAACGCTTATTGCGATTTTTTTTTTACCAAAAATAGGTAGAAGAATATGTATCGGCCTAAACTGAGGAATTTTTTTTTTTTATATATATATGTTTTTGGGGGATATTTATTATAGCAAAAAGTAAAAAATATTGCATTTTTTTCAAAATTGTTGCTCTATTTTTGTTTATAGCGCAACAAATAAAAACCACAGAGGTGATCAAATACTACCAAAAGAAAGCTCTTTCCTGGCCAGTCCTCCCATCAGCACATCATGGTTTAATCCCCTCCTCCGGTCCACCAGTACTACCTTCTTCTAGCTAATAAGTAGGGGGCCCTCCTCCCCAGTCCTTGTTCCTTTTTTTGGTCGGACGATCAGACCACCTAAGACTCTTCCAGACAAACAAACTACGAACAAAGAGGAAGAAAAAAAAAACCCTGCCGAACCATCCCCACCCAGGTTCAGCCTCTCCTCGGGTTGGAAGGTCCAGAAGTAATAAAGGTATGCCCCTTTATGACACTGGACGCTCAGGTGCATGAGATGCGGGCGTTTTAGCTTGTAGGAAGCTTACTGTGTTAACAGGGGCTGTGGTGTGTCTCCTGTCCATCTGCTAGGGCATGCTGTGGCTCCTTCTCCTTACTCAGATCTGAGCTCCGTAGGAGCGTGCCGCCCCTCCTTCCTCCACTTTCTGCTAGTCGGCGGTGATGTCACAGGGGGGGGCGGGGGGGGGCGGGGCCGGGGGCGCGCCATGGGCAGGCCCAAATCGGCTATAAAGACTCTCCAGGGCAGGAGGCTCAGTGCGGTCTGCCACTGTCTGGGAGAGGAAGCTCTAGGTAAGCCTCCAGCTGAGGAGGAGTGTGTGAAAGATTGTGTCAGCGCTGCACTATTCTTAAAGGTACCTTTTTTTTTTCACTTGTCTAACAGGACTTTCATCCTCGTTTTCTAAACACCTGCTGCCACCCTGGAATTTTTCCTTCTCTTTAAAGGTAAAGAGGAGGTTGTAAAAAATGTACATGCATACAGTGGATATTATTTTGGGGTGCATAGGTAAAAATAAATAAAAAATAAATAATAATACAATAAATAAATAAAATATATAGATAAATAATAAATACAAAATTAGGTACACGCTTTTTTTCTTAGTACGCTGGTATCAATTGCTTCACCGCCTGATGTGCGTATCCTGCTTTCTTTACACAGCATGAGCTCACCACAGCCTTAGGATGCACCAAGGTCACCGGACAGGTAGGAAGGGTCAACGGGGGCCACAATGTAAAAGAGTGCAATACCAAGAGCTAAAGGTAGTGTTTCTTGGTTGTCTTTTTAGGAGCAGAAGCCCTAAGATAAGACATGAACGGAGAAAAAAGTCCCGCCATCGCTCAAAATCTCCGCAAGCGTCTGGCTCTCGGGCAATGCTTAAGTCCCATTCTAGTCCAGCACGCAAATCCAGTCACTCTGCGACTGTAGCAGAGCCAAATGTATCAAGACCCCGCCCAGACGATGGTCTTTGTTGGGCATGTTCGGCACCATCCGAACCTGGCAAACTTCTATGCACCGGCTGCATTAAGGACGTGGCTACAGACAGGGAAGCAGAGGCGAGTAGAATTAGAGACTATATTCAAGAAGCAGTGGCAGAGGGTATTCAGTCAGCCTTAGCCACCAAATCACCTAGATCAAGATCCAAAGTTAGTAGCGCCAATCAGCCAGTGCGCGACGAATCACCTGCCCGGGAGGCGCTATCAACTAGGCTCTTCGGACTCTGAAGAGCCCTCAGAATATTTATTTGATTTTCAATATATTGAATCATTTGTCACAGCCGTAAGGGAGGCCATTGACTGGGATCAAGATGTTCAGCCACCTGAAAAAATTTAAAGATTTTTTCCTAGCCGGAAGAGACAAGGGGTTACTTTCCCCCTCTTGCCAGAGATCCGAGAATGGTTCGAGGAAGAATGGGAAAAGCCGGAAAAGAGGGCAAACATACAGAATCGTTTCTCAAGGTTGTACCCTTTTAAAACCCCAGAAGCAGACCTTTGGGACTCCCCGTTGGGCATAGATGCGGCCTTACACCGCCTGGCCCGACAGGTCGCGTTGCCATTGCAAGATTCTACAACCTTCAAAGACCCAATGGACAGACGTGCAGACACAGACCTAAAAAAGGTGTACTCAGCTGTGGGTGCAGCGTGCCGTCCAGCTATTGCCCTAACCTCAGTCTCCAGAGCGCTCAAGGTTTGGACCACGAGAACCCAAGCAGCCCTAAAAGCAGATACAGGGTCAGAATCAGTTATACAGACAATGGAGGAATTCGATCTTACCACCGATTTCATAGCAGAAGCCTCTATGGACCTGACAAAGTTACTCGCAAAAATCATGGCTTTTGCAGTGACGGCAAAGAGGGCCCTCTGGTTGCGACATTGGGGAGCAGACAGCACCTCAAAACTGAGTCTCTGCAATATTCCGTTTAACGGCAAGGTGCTGTTCGGAAAGACCCTAGAAGAAGCTATTATTCGAGCTACAGGGGGAAAGTCGGGTCTAATGCCACAGAGACCCAGGAAGACACAGCAGGCCACCCGGCCAGCCCAACCAGACTACAAGAGGGCGTATGACGCCAGGTCATACAGGCCAGGACGGGAATATACAAGACCCTACTGGAAAAATCCACAAAATTCTTTCTTGCAGAAAGTAAAGTCTAGAGCGGCACAGACCGCGAAAAAACCCGAAAAATCTTTTTGACTGGTTAACCGCCCATTCCCCCCAGGTGGGCGCCAGGTTAATGACCTTCTGGGAAGTATGGGCGGAAGAAGTCAAGGACCAGTGGGTCCGCAAGATGGTCAGATACGGTTACAAAATATCCTTTCAGAAGAAACCACCCAATACGGTGGTCCACACAGAATGGCCGACAGATCAGAGGTAACGGATCTGCTTACAATAATATTTAGACGGCTTACAGCAAAAGAATGCAATTTCGCCGGTACCCCAAGGAAAAGGGGTATACTCTCCAATCTTTCTAGTTCCCAAAGCATCGGGGGATCTCAGACCAGTTCTGGACCTGAGAATTCTAAACCACTTCATAGAACCCAAGACGTTCAAGATGGAATCTGTATTTACAATCATCTCTGTGTTGCAACCAGGAGACTGGCTGATATCAGTCGATCTAACGGATGCATATTTGCACGTCCCAATCAACGAGAGCCACCAAAGATACCTAAGATTCTTGGCGTCTCAACGCGAGATGGTTCTAGAAATCCTATCAAAATTTGGCTGGTTCATCAACAGGCAAAAGAGCCAATCGATTCCCTCACAACAGATGGAATATCTGGGACTGATTTTCAATACAAACAAACAGAGGTCTTGTCCTCCTACCCGAACGAAAGAAGGCAGAATTGGTAGCCTGCGTCAGCAGCGTGATGAAGTCAACGTCGCTAACGGCAAGAGATTGTATGACCCTACTCGGGATGTTTACTGCAGCAAGCCCAACCATTCCTTGGGCAAGGTTCCACACAAGAGCCTTCCAGGCAACCTTCTTGAACCAATGGGATGGTACCTCTCTCCACCAGAGGATTCGCATACCAAACCGGATTCGACAGAACCTAGCTTGGTGGAATTCATCAGAGAACCTGTCGCGGGGCATGCCCCTTGGCCCCAGGGACTGGGTTCTGATAACTTCTGATGCCAGTCTCCGGGGCTGGGGTGCTCACTGCCTCGGCAGGCAGGTGCAGGGAGTTTGGAGCAAGACGGAATCGCGACACTCCAACCTTTTGGAACTGCAAGCCGCATACCTGGCCCTGCGGGCCTTCGAGAAGCTAGTTCAGGGAGCTCGAGTCAAACTAATGTTAGACAACAAGACGGTAGTGGCATATATAGCCAGACAGGGCGGAACCAAGAGCTTGCCACTTCTGCAGGTGGCAACCAAAATATTTGTGTGGGCCGAAGCACATCTGGAAGCCCTAACAGCAGCCTACATTCCGGGCAGCCAGAATTCCATCGCGGATCATCTGAGCCGGGAGCTCCCCGACAAGAACGAATGGGCCTTGAACAAGAAGTTCCTAGAACCAATCTTTTCCGAGTGAGGGACACCCTCAGTGGATCTAATGGCGTCCCGAGTCGATACAAAGACACCCCAATTTGTGTCCAGGTTCCGTTGCAACAAAGCCTTGACCCAAGATGCCTTCTCCATTCCATGGGATTTTCCCCTAGTTTACATCTTTCCGCCGGTGCCGCTAGTAATGAGGGCTTTGTTAAAGATTGCGAGAGAAAAGGTCCATACAATAATAATTCTACCCTTCTGGCCGCAGAGGCCGTGGTTCCCTCTACTCCTACACATGGCGTCGGCCCCCCCAATACGTCTGCCGCTAAAGAGGGATCTCCTATGGCATCGCCAATGGGTACACCCCAACCCGAACAGGTTGCAACTGACGGCCTGGCTGCTGAATCAACCAAGGCATTTCAAAGGAAGTAATCTCAACACTGTTAAAATCTAGAAAGGCCTGGACTAACGCCACCTACAATAGGATTTGGGCAAAGTTTACAACTTTTGCGTTACAGAAAAATGTTGCTTCAGTGGATCCGAATGTGGCACAAGTACTGGACTTTTTGCAATCTGCTCTAAACAAAGGTTTAGCCTATAGTACATTGAAGGTACAAATTTCAGCCTTGTCGTGTTTTACAGGATACAGGTGGGCAGACGAACCACTGGTAAAACAATTCTTAAAAGCGACCATGAAAATTAATCCTCCAAGAAAGTCTCTATTTCCGGCCTGGGACTTAGGCACAGTGCTAAGAGCACTGCTTTTACATCCTTTTGTACCGGCAGAATCTTGTCCATTCTGGTTTCTAACACTTAAACTGGTTTTTCTCACCGCCGTAACATCGGCAAGAAGGGTATCCGAGCTAGCAGCCCTGTCCAGTAAGGAACCGTACTTCATCATCCTTCCAGACAAGGTAATTCTGAGGCCTTCACCAATAGCAACGCCCAAGGTAATTTCAAAATGTCACCTTAACTGGGAGGCAGTGCTACCTAGCTTTACATCACCTCCTAGGCAGGAAGAAGAACTGGACCTCAGACCTCTGGACATGGTCAAACTTTTCTCAATTTACCTGCATCGTTCTCAACAAGTGCGCAAAACGGATTCCCTTTTCGTCTTACCATCTGGGCCTAAAAAAGGACAAGCCGCTTCAACAAGAATAATCTCGACCTGGATCACCAAAGTAATAAAACTCACATACGAGAGACAAGGGCTGACGCCTCCTCAGGCAACTAGAGCTCACTCTACCAGAGGGGTTGCAGCCTCCTGGGCAGCATTTGCCAAAACACCAGTTGAGGAAATAGGCAAGACGGCTAGTTGGAGTTCCTGCAAGACCTTCGCAAAGCATTACAATCTAGACATGACGTCATCTAAGGCGTCTAGTTTCGGAAATGCCGTGGTATCGGCTCCTTTTCAGGCAAAATAAAGAACGATTCACTTAAGCAGCATTTATAGTTGTCGTCCGAGTCTCTTATACATTTTACCGCCCTAGGGTGCTAAATTAAATCCCATGATGTGCTGACGGGAGGACTGGCCAGGAAAACAGAAAATTGTTATTCTTACCTATGGTAACTTTCCTTTCCTGGCCTGTCCTCACGTCAGCACAGCCTTTCCCTCCCTATAGTCTGTCGTCCGCCAAATTAGTGGAACAAGGACTGGGGAGGAGGGGCCCCCTACTTATTAGCTAGAAGAAGGTGGTACTGGTGGACCGGAGGAGGGGATTAACCCATGATGTGCTGACGTGAGGACAGGCCAGGAAAGGAAAATTACCGTAGGTAAGAATAACAATTTTCCGTTATTTGTGGGGAAAAAGGGACGCCAATTTTGTTTGGGAGCCACGTCACATGACCGCGCAATTGTCTGTTAAAGCGACACAGTGCCGAATTGTAAAAACGCCTTTGGGCATTTAGCAGCATATTGGTCCGGGGCTTAAGTGCTTAAATGACATTTTTAAAAATTTCATTTTTTTTCATCACAAAAAGTGATCGTGTGTACGTGGCATAAGTTTTACACAGCTGCATGACATTCCCACAAGCAGTTGGTTGACCAACTTTGATGCTAATGCTTACTCTGATGGGCTTTGATATCACAAGTGTTTGTGAGTACAATCATGTTGGAGTATTAAGAAAGGTGTTATTGGGATAATGTGCAAGGCCTGTGCGCCCTCTCTGCCTTGTGTTTTCTAATGATCTGTCACTACTCTTACCTTTAAATATTGCATTTTGTACCAGTTTCGGAATTGGATGCATGCAAATATGTCTGCATGCACAGATGTCTACCCAACGTGCCTGCGCATGTTTTCATGAAAACAAGCGTGCCCATGCAGGATACTGGTGGAAGTACCTAGCCTGCGTATTGGCGAACACACACCTCTGTTCTGGATGGTATCTTGAAAGTAACACGGTGCCATGTATGCATTTTATTTGTGTATTTAATTGTTTGCCTGGAGCCCAACTATAAAATAACAGCTTAAAAAAAAAATACGTAATATATGTAATGGAAAAAAAAATCATTGCATACCTTCCCTCTCATCCTTTTTACAGAATACATCTTGCGACAAAACTACAGGTGCATTTTAAGTATGGAGCCAGCCAACCCTCGGGATTAATACGCCATCAGACATTAATTTTCTACCCAAGGTCAGGAAGATCTATACAGACACCCATCATTTTCCCTTGTCACTTTATTTTATTTTTTCAAAAATTTATTGTAAACACTGGAGGCATAATTCCTCGTCTACGGCATTACAAGAGTAATTCATGGTTCATCCTTATGACTAAAACCTAGCACGCATAGCTCTTTATTACTGGAAATGGTTGCAAAACGCAGAAAGGCAAAAAATCCTCACCTGCAGCATGGGCCGTCGCCATGGCGACCGTGCAAGAGCAGGCTGACTCATGGCAGATAATTACCCATTACGGTGCCAGACGATTCGCAGAGGTTTTCCCTATATAGCTTTAACTGCTTGAGAGCCTGGGAGATTGTAAAGTCGAGGTTCCATCGCTCACACTTATCGTCGTTTCCGTCTGCTGTAGAATTTACGGCGACGTCTCCAGCTAATACCGGGATTCCGCATGGCGGCATGCTCATAAAACATTATCCGTTGGCCGGGGCCATAGTATGTGCTGGGAGTTCTGCGTCCCCGGGGATTCCTAGGCAGTGTGATTCTATCTTCAATCCTGTCTTTTATGCTAAATCGTACATTCATAATTCCATCTGTGCATGATATTTGGGGGCAAGTCAAAGTTTTGGTTATTTGCCCCTGGAAATTTATGCTACTGGTGGTCTAGTTTCCTTGATATTGTCCTTTTTATGACATGTTAGTAGCATGAAGTAACCCTTGTAGAATTACCATGCTGCAAATTGGTTTATTCTTCTCAGTTCACGTCGCCAAATGCCTTGGCTCTTGGTCACATGCAACGCTGTATCCTGGCCTAGGCCAACAAGGCCCAGGCCTAGGGCAGCACTTTGCAGGGGGGCAGCATTAAAAGAGTCTCCACTGGCTTGCGCTACACTGTTAGTGTAACGCAAGCTGCTTCTAATTTTGACTGTCATATCATCCTGGGCCACAAAACTTCCTCACTGTGCTATATGTTTTCTGCTGCACCATTGGCATGTTTATATCTTCTTAGTCCGCTCCATAAAATTATCAGAAAATTTTGCTTAAAGTAGAACTTTAGGCAACACTTTTTTTTTTCATTTTGGATAGAGTAAGCCCCTGTTGGTTTATTTTTTACCATCCCTGTCACATTGCAGAGATTTCCCTTCACTTCCTGCCCCATAGCCAAACAGGAAGTGAGAGGAAATCTATGCAAATTAGGGGAATCCATTGCCCCGCCCCTCCCCAGGGCTTAAGAACCAGTGTCTCTGCTCAAAAATGTCAGGGCGGGTCTTAAACAGAAAGGGGTGTGGCCTTGATGGGAAGGGATGGGCCGTATTTAAATTCGGGGGTGCACAAGTTTAGTCAGGCCTAGGGCAGCACAAAACCTAAATATACTTTGCGGCGCCAGAGCAGCGATAGCCGGAAGCCACTCTGAGTATGATGGCGGCGACGAAGGACAGGAATGAGGGTCGCTGCAGGGCTTCGATCTAAGGTAAGTAATTCAAAATGAGCTAGTATGCTAGTCATACTAGCTCATTATGCCTTTGTCTTGCAGGTTTTTATTTATTTTTTAAATGTTTTTTGGGGTTTACAACCTTTTTAAACTTACAATTTTGTTTCTGAAGTTTATTTATCTCATGTCTATAGGAGCCAAGCCTCAGGTGGCACAAAAGAGGGATGCTATCCTGTCCGCCAGTAATTCCGTCCTTTTACCGTTTGTTCTTCTCCCTGGTGGGACCCTCAAGCAGCTTTCTTCCTCTTCCTGTCCTCTAAAGCCCTGTATACACGATCGGATATCTGATGGAATCAAAATTTTCGTCGGATATCTGATGAAAATTACTTTCATCAGTCTTGCCTACACACCATCAGTCAAAAATCTGACCGCGCCAAAAAGCGGTGACGTAAAACCCTGCGGCGTGCTGGGAAAAATGAAGTTCAATGCTTCCGAGCATGCTTCTACTTGATTCTGAGCATGCGTGGATCTTTGACTGATGGACTTCCACACAGACGATCGTTTTTTTTTCTATCGTTTTTTTTATCCATCGTTTTTTTTTATCCATAGGAAAAATGTTACCACTTCCTGCCGGCCGTACGACATTGTACGGCCGCAGTGTGGATGCCAATTGCCGGGAGGCCGTCTATATATGGCCTCCAGCTACTGCCCGCCGCATCACTGAGATGCCGGTGTGTGTGCCTCGCGGCCGCGATGCCTACCAGGCACCCACAATCAGCGGTTACAGAAACAAGGACGTGGATCTCTGTGTGTAAACACAGAGATCCACGTCCTGTGAGGGAGAGAGGAGACCGATCTGTGTCCCTTGTTTATAGGGACATAGATCGGTCACCTCCCCCAGTCAGTCCCCTTCCCCCACAGTTAGAAACACTAGGCAGGGAACACATTTAACCCCTTCCTCACCCCCTAGTGTTAACCCCTTCCCTGCCAGTCACATTTATACAGTAATTAGTGCATATTTATAGCACTGATCGCAGTATAAATATGAATGGTGTCACAAGTGTCTGATGTGTCCGCCATAATGTCGCAGTGCCAATAAAACAAACGCAGATCGCCGCCATTACTAGTAAAAAAAATAATAATAATTCTGTCCCCTATTTTGTAGGCGCTATAACTTTTGCGCTAACCAGTTGCTTATTGCGATTTTTTTTATTTTATTTACCAAAAATATGTAGAAGAATATGTATTGGTCTAGACTGAGAAAAATTTGTTTAAAAAAAAAAAAAAAATGGGATATTTATTATAGCAACAAGTAAAAAATATTGATTTTTTTCTCAAAATTGTCGCTCTATTTTTGTTTATAGCGCAAAGAATAAAAACCGCAGAGGTGATCAAATACCACCAAAAAAAGCTCTACTTGTGGGGAAAAAAGGACGTCAAGTTTGTTTGGGAGCCACGTCGCACGGCTGCGCAATTGTCAGTTAAAGCGACGCAGTGCTGGAAGCTGAAATTTCACCTGGGCAGGAGGGGGGTGTATGTGCCCAGTAAGTAAGTGGTTAAAACATGTTCTATTTTTTGCACCGATGGAAAACAAACCGATGGGGCCCACACACGATTGGTTTGTCCGATGAAAGCGGTCCATCGTGTTTACAGGGCTTTAGGCTCCTATCAGCTTAAGTTCCTACTGCATATCTAGTTAATGAAATCTCATCCACATAAGCCCCTTGCTTTTATACAGACCTCCACACTGCTGCCGATTTCAAGCTTCTCTAAATAAGTAATGTCCCCGTGGTTGGTGTCCACTGGCCGCTCAACAGCTGACTTCACTTGTCACATCTGCTTGGCGCAAACCGGGGGGAGCTCTGGGAGGTTTTTCAGTTTGAGAGGAATAATCAGCTGAGCTTTGTAACCGTTTAAGAGCATTTGCATGCATTATTTGCTAATTAGCAGTTTTAATTGCTTTCTGACACTAATACAGACTGTGAGTGGAAAAAGCTATAATTCGAAAAATATCTTATAATGCACAACCACAGGCAACTGCTCATTAGAACTATGTCATTAATATTACTATTATTATTTTTTTTATTATACACTGCCTCTGTTAGGGTCTGTTTTGTTTCAAGTATTACTTTAGCTTTTGACATATCTCCTTAGACCTTGGTCTGTTAGCCCAGTATGGTTACCTCCTGAATAAGCACCTCCAAAAGACACGTCAATTTAATCAGACACAGTGCCTGATTACCAAATAGGCAGAATAGGCAGAATACTATTGATTTGATCTTGAAAGTAAATTACAATGAAGCTTTCTTAACCGCTTCAGCCCCGGAAGAATTTACCCCCTTCCTGACCAGAGCGATTCGGCACTGCGTCGCTTTAACTGACAATTGCGCGGTCGGCCGATGTGGCTCCCAAACAAAATTGTCGTCCTTTTTTTCCCACAAATAGAGCTTTCTTTTGGTGGTATTTGATCACCTCTGCGGTTTTTATTTTTTGCGCAATAAACAAAAATAGAGCGACAATTTTGGAAAAAAACAACAATATTTTTTACTTTTTGCTATAATAAATATCCTCAAAAATATATATAATTTTTTTTCCCTCAGTTTGACCCCTTTCACACTGAAGCGTTTTTACAGCATTTTAGCATTAAAAATTAAAAATAGCGCTTATAAAACACTCTCCATGCATCTCAATTGACCATTTCACACTGAGTCCTGCAAGCAGCATCTTTGGAGCAGCTTTTGGGCGCTGAAAAAAAAACCTCCATAAACGCCCCTCTCTATTGAAATGAGTTGAAAGCGCTGTAAAATCGCCTTACCCTTTCACACTGAGGCGTTGCACTGGCGGGGGGTTGAGGAAAGTCCTGCAAGCAGCATCTTTGGAGCAGCTTTTGGGCGCTGAAAAAAAAAACGCTGATCTCCATTGAAATGAATTGAAAGCGCTGAGGCACTGCAAAAACGCCCTAAAATGCTAGGGTCTTAGCGGTGCAGCGTTTTTCAGGCGCTGGCAGTGTGAAAGGACTCGGGCTTTCACATTGGGATTGTAGATGAGGCTTCTCTCAGGTGCTTTACAGGCTTTTTTTTTTTTTACGCCAAAGCGCCTGAAAAACGCTTGAATAACGGGGAAAGGGGCCTTTAGGATGATACGTATTCTTCTACATGGTAAAATAAGCTTCTTATTGTTCTTTGCAATAAGCTTCATTAATTGGTTTCCGCAAACGTTATAGTGTCTACAGAATAGGGCATTTTTATTAATACTTTTATTAGTTATAGCAGCGATCAGCGATTTTTATTGTGACTGCGACATTATGGTGGACATAACGGACACTTTTGACTCTATTTTTGGGACCATTCACATTCATACAGTGATCAGCACTATAAAAATGCACTGATTACTGTGTAAATGTCACTGGCAGGAAAGGGATTAACACTAGGGGGGCGATCAAGGGGTTAAATGTGTATCCTAGGGAGTGATTCTAATCTGGAAAAGGTTAAATTGCGCTCATTATTACAATAAAAAATAGCTGCGATCATAAAAGTGTTATACAACACAAGAACAATGTAACCAAAAAAATGAGATTGCGCTGAATATTACATGTAAATAACTCAAAACGGCTATTGAAACATGTATACAGATAAATGTTATCTAAGTGGTTTTGCTAATTCAGCCTGTGCACAGATAAGCATTTCCAAAATATAGATAAATATCTCCAACATAAATGTCCATCAACATATGGGTGAGTTCATCGATAGATATTCCCACAGGTGCCAAAATCACACGGTTGGAAAAGCGTGGTATAGAAAGAACCTCCACCGAAGTCATATAAAGCCTCTTACCAGACAGGCATATATTATGAGCATAATATAGTTAATGCTGCTCCTTAGCAATCAGGAAGAGATCCAATGCATACAGCCTGGTTGTCAGATTTTGGTATGAGGTGTCTCCGAATTTTCCACAGACATAAAAAGACAAGAATGCCTCACATAGCATAAAATCCTTATTTATTCGAATAAAACAAAAGTCTTGCACTTACATCCAAATGCAGAAATCAAGGCGAAAAAACACATCAGCCGGCCGGCTTGAATACACAGCCCGTATTCCGGGTAGAGAGATGGAAAACACGCGGTGACGTCAGAACGTCTCCTCCCTACGTTTCGTCTGAAAAGACTTGATCACGGGACACAGGCGGCGTTCTGACTCACCGCAATAAATGTGAACAATACGTCACGTGCAGCCTCGATGTGGATGGAAGCACACCGCTGCACGATCGCCATGTTGGTTTCTGGATACAAGGTAAGCAATACAGCAATGTGAACTACGCACTGCCCACACTTTCAGAAATACATGGAAAAAGTTTGTATGACCATTACAACTGATTAAACAAAAAAAAAAAAAAATGTTAAAATGAACTGAACATATGATCTAATCAGTAACGGTAACAAATTTAAATAATTATAATTTTTTTTTTTATGATCCATAAATAAAAAATTAAAAAATAAATAAAAAATGACAAATGACATAAACCTCTATATACAGAGGGAATTTATAATGTCTGGATGTAGTACATTGCATATGGACTATGAGTCTATGGAACTTTATGACAAGGAAAAAATTCCCCATATGCTGGGGGAGGCCCAGGTGGGGGGGCTACATCCACCCAAATAAATAAATAAACCAAAAAAAGGTCCTCAGCGTTGGCTCCACTTCACATCGAGACCCCAAAGTGGTAAACATGATAGTTTTATCCAAAAAACCAAATCACATGTCTGTCAGGGAGGTAAAAAATCTGACTTCTATGACTGTAATTTTTAAGGAACAAACAACATAATGGCATAACATTCATGAATTGGCTATAAAGCAGTTAACGTCAACTTCTATATTTAAGCCAAAAGGTGTGTAGCTTTTTAATTTATAAACCCAGGACATTTCAAGTTTAGAGATGGTTCTCACCAAATGACTTCCTCTCCAATGGGGACTGAATTTGTCTATTCCTAGAAATATGGTGCCCTTTGGGTTTCTATTATGTGTGGTGAGGTAGTGTTTTGATACCGAATGTTTGGTGAACCCCAGGCGGATATTATTAATATGTTCGTTCAAACGGACTTGGAGAGGGCGTTTGGTCCTGCCCACATATTGCAGGCCACACGGACATTGTAGCAAATAAACTACCCCTGTAGTCCTGGGGGGACTATTACCAGACAGACCTTGTGTAGTTTTTAGGGGTGCTCCATGTCTGAAAGAAAAACTGGCCCCCAATATTTTGAACCCTCCCAGTTCGGATTCCAGGTTTTTTGCAGAACTTACTGGCTACTATAAATGTGGCAAATGCCAAGTATGTTCTCTCAATGGGTGTAGTTCCAAGAAAACTATTACTTTTGGTTCTACTTGTACAGCCAAACATTACACCATCAAACCATTTATCACCTGTTCCACTACAGGGGTAGTTTATTTGCTACAATGTCCGTGTGGCCTGCAATATGTGGGCAGGACCAAACGCCCTCTCCAAGTCCGTTTGAACGAACATATTAATAATATCCGCCTGGGGTTCACCAAACATTCGGTATCAAAACACTACCTCACCACACATAATAGAAACCCAAAGGGCACCATATTTCTAGGAATAGACAAATTCAGTCCCCATTGGAGAGGAAGTCATTTGGTGAGAACCATCTCTAAACTTGAAATGTCCTGGGTTTATAAATTAAAAAGCTACACACCTTTTGGCTTAAATATAGAAGTTGACGTTAACTGCTTTATAGCCAATTCATGAATGTTATGCCATTATGTTGTTTGTTCCTTAAAAATTACAGTCATAGAAGTCAGATTTTTTACCTCCCTGACAGACATGTGATTTGGTTTTTTGGATAAAACTATCATGTTTACCACTTTGGGGTCTCGATGTGAAGTGGAGCCAACGCTGAGGACCTTTTTTTGGTTTATTTATTTATTTGGGTGGATGTAGCCCCCCCCTGGGCCTCCCCCAGCATATGGGGAATTTTTTCCTTGTCATAAAGTTCCATAGACTCATAGTCCATATGCAATGTACTACATCCAGACATTATAAATTCCCTCTGTATATAGAGGTTTATGTCATTTGTCATTTTTTATTTATTTTTTAATTTTTTATTTATGGATCATAAAAAAAAAAATTCTAATTATTTAAATTTGTTACCGTTACTGATTAGATCATATGTTCAGTTCATTTTAACATTTTTTTTTTTTTGTTTAATCAGTTGTAATGGTCATATAAACTTTTTCCATGTATTTCTGAAAGTGTGGGCAGTGCGTAGTTCACATTGCTGTATTGCTTACCTTGTATCCAGAAACCAACATGGCGATCGTGCAGCGGTGTGCTTCCATCCACATCGAGGCTGCACGTGACGTATTGTTCACATTTATTTCGGTGAGTCAGGACGCCGCCTGTGTCCCGTGATCAAGTCTTTTCAGACGAAACGTAGGGAGGAGACGTTCTGACGTCACCGCGTGTTTTCCATCTCTCTACCCGGAATACGGGCTGTGTATTCAAGCCGGCCGGCTGATGTGTTTTTTCGCCTTGATTTCTGCATTTGGATGTAAGTGCAAGACTTTTGTTTTATTCGAATAAATAAGGATTTTATGCTATGTGAGGCATTCTTGTCTTTTTATGTCTGTGGAAAATTCGGAGACACCTCATACCAAAATCTGACAACCAGGCTGTATGCATTGGATCTCTTCCTGATTGCTAAGGAGCAGCATTAACTATATTATGCTCATAATATATGCCTGTCTGGTAAGAGGCTTTATATGACTTCGGTGGAGGTTCTTTCTATACCACGCTTTTCCAACCGTGTGATTTTGGCACCTGTGGGAATATCTATCGATGAACTCACCCATATGTTGATGGACATTTATGTTGGAGATATTTATCTATATTTTGGAAATGCTTATCTGTGCACAGGCTGAATTAGCAAAACCACTTAGATAACATTTATCTGTATACATGTTTCAATAGCCGTTTTGAGTTATTTACATGTAATATTCAGCGCGATCTCATTTTTTTGGTTACAGTGATTCTAATCTGTAGCCTCACCAGTGCCCATCAATGCAGCCTTATTAGTGCCTAACTGCAGCCTCACAATTTCCCATCAGTGCAGCAATTGTCATTTAAAATGTGACAGCCCTGAAAGCTGAAAATTGGCCTGGGCAGGAAGGGGGTAAAAGTGCCCAATACTGAAGTGGTTAAATATAATTAATGAAAGGTACAGCAGAATGTGGCCTTCTGAAAAACTTCCCAGGGCACCGCGTCCTAAAGCACCTTCATTGTTTATTGATTGCAGATCGGTCAGAAGCGCGCTGCCAAAGTTTGTATTGTGGACATCTGTAATAAATAAGCAATGAAGATGTTTTAGAATCGGGTGCACCGGGAGCTTCACAAATGCTGGCGGTTTATTTTCTGATGCGCCTGCTCGCCGCAGACTGAAGCGCGTTGTTTCATTTGAACGCATTCCTTTACACTTACAGGATTTTGGACTGCAAGACAGTCACTCTTCTGGTCTGGGAAAGTCTTCATATTATTTGTACTTATTATATTGGCACTTTGTTGTCTACAAGCTTCACTTTCTTTATGCAGACACCCCAACCTGCAAAAACTCATTTCAGGGAGGTGACACACTCATTTCAGGGAGGTGACACACTCATTTCAGGGAGGTGACACACTCATTTCAGGGAGGTGACACGCTCATTTCAGGGAGGTGACACACTCATTTCAGGGAGGTGACACACTCATTTCAGGGAGGTGACACACTCTATTCAGGGAGGTGACACGCTCATTTCAGGGAGGTGACACACTCATTTCAGGGAGGTGACACACTCTATTCAGGGAGGTGACACGCTCATTTCAGGGAGGTGACACACTCTATTCAGGGAGGTGACACGCTCATTTCAGGGAGGTGACACGCTCATTTCAGGGGGTTGACACACTCATTTCAGGGAGGTGACACACTCTATTCAGGGAGGTGACACGCTCATTTCAGGGAGGTGAAACACTCTATTCAGGGAGGTGACACGCTCATTTCAGGGAGGTGACACGCTCATTTCAGGGAGGTGACACGCTCATTTCAGGGAGGTGACACACTTATTTCAGGGAGGTGGTACACTCAATTTAGGGAGGTGACATGCTCATTTCAGGGAGGTGACACACTCTATTCAGGGAGGTGACACACTTATTTCAGGGAGGTGGTACACTCATTTCAGGGAGGTGACACGCTTATTTCAGGGAGGTGGTACACTCATTTCAGGGAGGTGACACGCTCATTTCAGGGAGGTGACACGCTCATTTCAGGGAGGTGACACGCTCATTTCAGGGAGGTGACACACTCTATTCAGGGAGGTGGTACACTCATTTCAGGGAGGTGACACACTCATTTCAGGGAGGTGGCACACTCATTTCAGGGAGGTGGTACACTCATTTCAGAGAGGTGACACTTATTTCAGGGAGGTGGTACACTCATTTCAGGGAGGTGGTACACTCATTTCAGGGAGGTGACACACTCATTTCAGGGAGGTGACACACTCATTTCAGGGAGGTGACACACTCATTTCAGGGAGGTGGTAAACTCATTTCAGGGAGGTGGTACACTCATTTCAAGGAGGTGACCCACTCACACACTCATTTCAGGGAGTTGGCACACTCATTTCAGGGAGGTGACACACTCATTTCAGGGAGGTGACACACTCATTTCAGGGATGTGGCACACTCATTTCAGGGAGGTGACACACTAATTTCAGGGAGGTGACACACTAATTTCAGGGAGGTGACATACTCATTTCAGGGAGGTGACACACTCATTTCAGGGAGGTGGTAAACTCATTTCAGGGAGGTGGTACACTCATTTCAAGGAGGTGACCCACTCACACACTCATTTCAGGGAGGTGGTACTCTCATTTCAGGGAGGTGACACACTCATTTCAGGGAGGTGACACTTATTTCAGGGAGGTGACACACTCATTTCAGGGAGGTGACACACTCATTTCAGGGAGGTGACACACTCATTTCAGGGAGGTGACACTTATTTTAGGGAGGTGACACACTCTTTTCAGGGAGGTGACACACTCATTTCAGAGAGGTGACACTTATTTCAGGGAGGTGGTACACTCATTTCAGGGAGGTGGTACACTCATTTCAGGGAGGTGACACACTCATTTCAGGGAGGTGACACACTCATTTCAGGGAGGTGACACACTCATTTCAGGGAGGTGGTAAACTCATTTCAGGGAGGTGGTACACTCATTTCAAGGAGGTGACCCACTCACACACTCATTTCAGGGAGTTGGCACACTCATTTCAGGGAGGTGACACACTCATTTCAGGGAGGTGACACACTCATTTCAGGGATGTGGCACACTCATTTCAGGGAGGTGACACACTCATTTCAGGGAGGTGACACACTAATTTCAGGGAGGTGACATACTCATTTCAGGGAGGTGACACACTCATTTCAGGGAGGTGGTACACTCATTTCAAGGAGGTGACCCACTCACACACTCATTTCAGGGAGGTGGTACTCTCATTTCAGGGAGGTGACACACTCATTTCAGGGAGGTGACACTTATTTCAGGGAGGTGACACACTCATTTCAGGGAGGTGACACACTCATTTCAGGGAGGTGACACACTCATTTCAGGGAGGTGACACTTATTTTAGGGAGGTGACACACTCTTTTCAGGGAGGTGACACACTCATTTCAGGGAGGTGGTACACTCATTTCAGAGAGGTGACACACAATTTATTTCGGGAGGTGACACCCCCACCCAATTAAATGCAGCCTTACCAGTGCCAATTAGATGCAGTCTTACCAGTCCCAATTAAATGCAGTCTTACCAGCGCCAACTAAATGCAGTCTTACCAGTGCCAATTAAATTCAGTCTTACCAGTGCCAACTAAATGCAGTCTTACCAGTGCCAACTAAATGCAGCCTTACCAGTGCCAACTAAATGCAGCCTTACCAGTCCCAATTAAATGCAGCCTGATCAGTCCCAATTAAATGCAGTCTTACCAGTCCCAATAAAATGCAGTCTTACCAGTGCCAATTAAATGCAGTCTTACCAGTGCCAATTAAATGCAGTCTTACCAGTGCCAATTAAATGCAGTCTTACCAGTGCCAATTAAATGCAGTCTTACCAGTGCCAATTAAATGCAGTCTTACCAGTGCCAACTAAATGCAGTCTTACCAGTGTCAACTAAATGCAGCCTTACCAGTGCCAACTAAATGCAGTCTTACCAGTGCCAATTAAATGCAGTCTTACCAGTGCCAACTAAATGCAGTTTTACCAGTGCCAACTAAATGCAGCCTTACCAGTCCAGTCCCAGATGACACACTCATTTCAGGGAGGTGGTACACTCATTTCAGGGAAGTGACACACTCATTTCAGGGAGGTGACACACTCATTTCAGGGAGGTGACACACTCATTTCAGGGAGGTGACACACTCATTTCAGGGAGGTGACACACTCATTTCAGGGAGGTGACACACTCATTTCAGGGAGATGACACACTCATTTCAGGGAGGTGACACACTCATTTCAGGGAGGTGGTACACTCATTTCAGGGAGGTGGTACACTCATTTCAGGGAGGTGGCACACTCATTTCAGGGAGGTGACACAATCATTTCAGGGAGGTGGTAAACTCATTTCAGGGAGGTGACACTTATTTCAGGGAGGTGACACACTCATTTTTAGGGAGGTGACACACTCATTTCAGGGAGGTGACACACTCATTTCAGGGAGGAGACACACTCATTTCAGGGAGGTGACACTTATTTCAGGGAGGTGACACACTAATTTCAGGGAGGTGACAAACCCATTTCAGGGAGGTGGTACACTCATTTCAGGGAGGTGGTACACTCATTTCAGGGAGGTGATACACTCATTTCAGGGAGGTGACACACTCATTTCAGGGAGGTGACACACAATTTATTTCAGGGAGGTGACACCCCCACCCAATTAAATGCAGCCTTACCAGTGCCAATTAGATGCAGTCTTACCAGCGCCAACTAAATGCAGTCTTACTAGTGCCAATTAAATTCAGTCTTACCAGTGCCATCTAAACGTAGCCTTACCAGTGCCAACTAAATGCAGCCTTACCAGTGCCAACTAAATGCAGCCTTACCAGTGCCAACTAAATGCAGCCTTACCAGTCCCAATTAAATGCAGTCTTACCAGTCCCAATTAAATGCAGTCTTACCAGTGACAAACAAATGCAGTCTTACCAGTGCCAATTAAATGCAGTCTTACCAGCGCCAACTAAATGCAGTCTTACCAGCGCCAATTAAATTCAGTCTTACCAGTGCCAACTAAATGCAGCCTTACCAGTGCCAACTAAATGCAGCCTTACCATTGCCAACTAAATGCAGCCTTACCAGTCCCAATCAAATGCAGTCTTACCAGTGCCAACTAAATGCAGTCTTACCAGTGCCAACTAAATGCAGTCTTACCAGTGCCAACTAAATGCAGCCTTATCAGTCCAGTCCCAGATGACACACTCATTTCAGGGAGGTGACACACTCATTTCAGGGAGGTGACACACTCATTTCAGGGAGGTGACACACTCATTTCAGGGAGGTGACACACTCATTTCTGGGAGGTGACACACTCATTTCAGGGAGGTGACACACTCATTTCAGGGAGGTGGTACACTCATTTCAGGGAGGTGGTACACTCATTTCAGGGAGGGGGCACACTCATTTCAGGGACACATTTCAGGGAGGGGGCACACTCATTTCAGGGAGGTGACACACTCATTTCAGGGAGGCGACACACTGACACACTCATTTCAGGGAGGTGACACGCTCATTTCAGGGAGGTGACACACTCATTTCAGGGAGGTGACACACTCATTTCAGGGAGGTGACACACTCTATTCAGGGAGGTGACACGCTCATTTCAGGGAGGTGACACACTCATTTCAGGGAGGTGACACACTCTATTCAGGGAGGTGACACGCTCATTTCAGGGAGGTGACACACTCTATTCAGGGAGGTGACACGCTCATTTCAGGGGTGACACGCTCATTTCAGGGGTGACACACTCATTTCAGGGAGGTGACACACTCATTCAGGAGGTCACACTCTATTCAGGGAGGTGACACTCATTTCAGGGAGGTGACACACTCATTTCAGGGAGGTGACACATTTCAGGGAGGTGGTACACTTTTCAGGGGTGACACTTATTTCAGGGAGGTGGTACACTCATTTCAGGGAGGTGGTACACTCATTTCAGGGAGGTGACACACTCATTTCAGGGAGGTGACACACTCTATTCAGGGAGGTGACACACTCATTTCAGGGAGGTTAAACTCATTTCAGGGAGGTGACACGTATTTCAGGGGGTTGACACACTCATTTCAGGGAGGTGACACTCACACACTCATTTCAGGGAGGTGACACACTCTATTCAGGGAGGTGACACACTCATTTCAGGGAGGTGACACACTCATTTCAGGGAGGTGGCACACTCATTTCAGGGAGGTGACACATTTCAGAGAGGTGACACTTATTTCAGGGAGGTGGTACACTCATTTCAGGGAGGTGACACTCATTTCAGGGAGGTGACACACTCATTTCAGGGAGGTGACACACTCATTTCAGGGAGGTGGTAAACTCATTTCAGGGAGGTGACACTCATTTCAAGGAGGTGACCCACTCACACACTTTCAGGGAGGTGGTACTCTCATTTCAGGGAGGTGACACACTCATTTCAGGGAGGTGACACCACTTATTTCAGGGAGGTGACACACTCATTTCAGGGAGGTGGCACACTCATTTCAGGGAGGTGACACACTCATTTCAGGGAGGTGACACACTCATTTCAGGGATGTGGCACACTTATTTCAGGGAGGTGACACACTCTTTCAGGGAGGTGACACACTAATTTCAGGGAGGTGACTCATTTCAGGGAGGTGACACACTCTATTTCAGGGAGGTGGTACATTTCAGGGAGGTGGTACATTTCAGGGGTGACCCACTCACACACTCATTTCAGGGAGGTGGTACTCTCATTTCAGGGAGGTGACACACTCATTTCAGGGAGGTGACACTTATTTCAGGGAGGTGACACACTCATTTCAGGGAGGTGACACACTCATTTCAGGGAGGTGACACACTCATTTCAGGGAGGTGACATTTCTTATTTTAGGGAGGTGGTACACACTCATTTCAGGGAGGTGACACACACACTCATTTCAGAGAGGTGACACTTATTTCAGGGAGGTGGTACACTCATTTCAGGGAGGTGGTACACTCATTTCAGGGAGGTGACACACTCATTTCAGGGAGGTGGCACACTCATTTCAGGGAGGTGACACACTCATTTCAGGGAGGTGGTACACTAATTTCAGGGAGGTGACATACTCATTTCAGTACACTCATTTCAGGGAGGTGACCCACTCACACACTCATTTCAGTACACTCATTTCAGGGAGGTGACACTCACACACTCATTTCAGGGACTCTCATTTCAGGTGACACACTCATTTCAGGGAGGTGACACTCATTTCAGGGAGGTGACACACTCATTTCAGGGAGGTGACACACTCATGACATACTCATTTCAGGGAGGTGACACACTCATTTCAGGGAGGTGACACTTATTTTAGTGACACACTCTTTTCATTTCAACACACTCATTTTCAGGGAGGTGGTACACTCATTTCAGGGACACACAATTTATTTCGGTGACACCCCCACCCAATTAAATGCACACTCATTTCAGTCTTACCACCCAATTAATGGACCAGCGCCAACTGCAGTCTTACCAGATTAAATTCACACTCATTTCAGGGAGGTGCCAACTAAATGCACACTCATTTCAGGGAGGTGTCCCAATAAAATGCACACTCATTTCAGGGAGGTGACACTTATTTTAGGGAGGTGACTCATTTCAGTCTTACCAGGAGGTGACACACTCATTTCAGGGAGGTCTTACCAGTGCCAATTAAATGCACTTACAGAGAGGTGACATTTCAGGCCAACTAAATGACACCCCCACCCAATTAAATGCCTTACCAGTTACCAGTCCCAATTAGAATGCACACTCATTTCAGGGAGGTGACACTCACAGGGAAGTGACACACTAAATTCAGGGAGCCTTACCAGTGACACACTCATTTCAGGGAGGTGACACACTCTTACAGGGAGGTGACATTTCAGGGAGGTGACACACTCAGGGAGGTTACATCAGGGAGGTGACACACTCATTTCAGGGAGATACACACTCATTTCAGGGAGGTGACACACTCATTTCAGTGGTACACTCATTTCAGTTTTAGGACACTCATTTCAGGTGACCCACTCATTTCAGGGAGGTGGTACACACTCATTTCAGGGAGGTGGTACTCTCATTTTTCAGGGAGGTGACACACTCATTTCAGGGAGGTGACACACTCATTTCAGGGAGATTTCAGGGAGGTGACACACTCATTTCAGGGAGGTGACACACTCATTTCAGGGAGGTGACACACTCATTTCAGGGAGGTGACACTTATTTCAGGGAGGTACACACTCATTTTTAGGGAGGTGACACACTCAGGGAGGTTTTCAGGGAGGTGACACACTCATTTCAGGGAGGTGATACACTCATTTCAGGGAGGTGACACTCATTTCAGAGGTGACAAACCCATTTCAGGTGACACACAATTTATTTCAGGGAGGTGACACCCCCACCCAATTAAATGCACCCCCACCCAATTAAATGCCTTACCAGTGCCAATTAGATGCAGTCTTACCAGCGCCAACTAAATGCAGTCTTACTAGTGCCAATTAAATTCAGTCTTACCAGTGCCATCTAAACGTAGCCTTACCAGTGCCAACTAAATGCAGCCTTACCAGTGCCAACTAAATGCAGCCTTACCAGTGCCAACTAAATGCAGCCTTACCAGTCCCAATTAAATGCAGTCTTACCAGTCCCAATTAAATGCAGTCTTACCAGTGACAAACAAATGCAGTCTTACCAGTGCCAATTAAATGCAGTCTTACCAGCGCCAACTAAATGCAGTCTTACCAGCGCCAATTAAATTCAGTCTTACCAGTGCCAACTAAATGCAGCCTTACCAGTGCCAACTAAATGCAGCCTTACCATTGCCAACTAAATGCAGCCTTACCAGTCCCAATCAAATGCAGTCTTACCAGTGCCAACTAAATGCAGTCTTACCAGTGCCAACTAAATGCAGTCTTACCAGTGCCAACTAAATGCAGCCTTATCAGTCCAGTCCCAGATGACACACTCATTTCAGGGAGGTGACACACTCATTTCAGGGAGGTGACACACTCATTTCAGGGAGGTGACACACTCATTTCAGGGAGGTGACACACTCATTTCAGGGAGGTGACACACTCATTTCTGGGAGGTGACACACTCATTTCAGGGAGGTGACACACTCATTTCAGGGAGGTGGTACACTCATTTCAGGGAGGTGGTACACTCATTTCAGGGAGGGGGCACACTCATTTCAGGGAGGCGACACACTCATTTCAGGGAGGTGACACTTATTTCAGGAGGTGACACACTCATTTTTAGGGAGGTGACACACTCATTTCAGACACACTCATTTCAGGGACTTATTTCTGACACACTAATTTCAGGGAGGTGACACAACCCATTTCAGGATGTGGGAGGTGACACTAATTTGACACCCCCACCCAATTAAATGCAGGGAGGTGACACTCATTTCAGGGAGGTGACACACTCATTTCAGGTGCAACTAAATGGTTACCCAGAATTAAATGCACACTCATTTCAGGGACAAAACAATGGTGACACACCAGCGCCAACTCATTTCAGGCCAATTAAATTCAGAGGTGACACTCATTGCAAGCCTCAGAACTAAATGAGTCTTACCAGTGACACACTCATTTCAGGGAGGTGACACAGTAATTTCACACTCATTTCTGGGAGGTGACACACTCATTTCAGGGAGGTGACACACTCATTTCAGCAAATTCATTTCAGGGACACACTCATTTCTGGTGACACACTCATTTCAGTACACTTATTTTTAGGGAGGTGTTACACTCATTTCAGGGAGGTGGCACACTCTTTTCAGGGAGGTGACACCCAGGGGAGGTGACCCCCATTTCAGGGAGGTGACACCCAATTAAAGAGGTGACACACTCATTTCAGCAGCCTTTCCAAATTCATTTCAGTGCCAATAAATGCACACTCTTTTCAGCCCCCCCCACCAATGATCAGTGCCAATTAAATGCAGTCTTACCAGTCCCAATTAAATGCAGCCTGATCAGTGCCAATTAAATGCAGTCTTACCAATCCCAATTAAATGCAGCCTTACCAGTCCCAATTTAATGCAGCCTGATCAGTCCTAATTAAATGCAGTCTTACCAGTTCCAAATAAATGCAGCCTTACCATTGCCAACTAAATGCAGCCTTACCAGTGGCAACTAAATGCAGCCTTACCAGTCCCAATTAAATGCAGTCTTATCAGTGCCAATTAAATGCAATATTTCGGCTATAGCACAGTCAGTGTTTGTAGCTGCTGACTTTGGCGTTTGGGTGGCATTTATTAATAAATTCCCCAAACACCCTAAAACAATAGGAGTGAACAGTGCACAAAAATGCAGTGGTGAAAGATGCACCAAAATCCTCCCCATAAAGGGTATAGGAGCTACTTTGTCATTTCACTTCCAGTATTAACGTGATGACGTCACTGGCCCCACGGACGCGTTTCATCACTGACCTGCGATTTTTCCCAAAGGAGCTACTTTGGTACATTTTAAGGACTGCCTAACGCCAATATACGTCAGCAGAATGGCACGGCTGGGCAAATGTACGTATATATACGTCCCCTTTAAGAGCCCAGACCTGGTCCGAAGCTCCGTGACCGCACCCGCGGGATCTGCGGACCCGAATGCTGCCGGTGTCCCGCGATCAGGTCACAGGAGCTGAAGAACGGGGAGAGGTGAGTGTAAACACACCTTCCCCGTTCTTTTCTGTGGCTTGTCACTGATCGTCTGTTCCCTGATATAGGGAGCGACGATCAGTGACGTCACACCTACAGCCACGCCCCCTACAGTAAGAATCACTCCCTTAGGGCACACTTAACCCCTACAGAGCCCCCTAGTGGTTAACTCCTTCACTGCCATTGACATTTTCACAGTAATCAGTGCATTTTTATAGCACTTTTCGCTGTGAAAATGACAATGGTCCCAAAAATGTGTCAAAAGTGTCTGATGTGACCGCCATAATGTCACAGTCATGAAAAAAATTGTTGATCGCCGCCATTACAAGTAAAAAAAAAATATTAATAAAAATGCCATAAAACTATCCGCTATTTTGTAAACGCTATAAATTTTGCGCAAACCGATCGATAAATGCTTATTGCGATTTTTTTAAACCAAAAATACGGTAGGTAGTAGAATACGTATCGGCCTAAATTGAGGAATTTTTTTTTTATATATTTTTAGGGATAGGGATATTTATTAAAAGTAAAAAATATTGCATTTTTTTTTTAATTTTGCTTGGGAGCCACGTCACACGACCGCGCAATCGCAGTTAAAGCGTCGCAGTGCTGAATCGCAAAAAGGGGCCAGGTCCTTAAAGGGTCATTAAAGGATTTTTTTTTTTTTTGCTAAATAGCTTCCTTTACCTTACTGCAATCCTGGTTTCATGTCCTCATTGTTCGTTTTTGCATTGAAATTGCTGTAATCCTTCTCTGATCTCCACACTTCCTGCTTGTCTGTTTCCTTATGAAAAAAAACTCATGGGAGCTTCTCTCTGTGGTTCCTGATCAAGGAGGTGTGATTACTGTGTGTCTTAAACCCCTCAGAATCAATCAGATTCATTTTAAAAACAAACCCTGCCCTGTGTTTGTTTGTTTTTGTTCTGTGTGTCTTCTCTACTTCACAGAAACATGAAACTAGATTAAAAACGAAAAGGAAACTGTGGGTACATTATATGATTGATTTTTATCTATGTTTAATCATGTTTAAAAGGAATCAGTTAACTATTATGGCCCAGATTCACAGAGAATTAGATTCTCGTAGAGTATCAGAAATACACTACGCTGCCGTATTTTACCTGGCTCTACGTGGAATCCAGGTACATTTTGTCCAGTAAACGACGGCGGCGTAGTGTATTTCTCCCGTCGCAATCCATCTACGCGAGTAGGGGGCGTGAATCATTTAAAATAGGCGCGTTCCCGCGGCGATCGAACTGCGCATGCTCCGTTCGCAAATTTCCGGCCGTGCATTGAGCGAAAACACGTCGTAACGTCATTCGTTGTTTGAGTAGCGTCGTTTACGCACAATCCTCGTCCCGAACGAGTTACGTAAAAAATAAAAATAAAATAAAAAATCGACGCGTGAACGACGGCCATACTTAACATGGGCTACGTACCGTTAGACCAGCAAAAAGCTGGTCTAACAGTACGTAAAAAAAAATAGACGAAAGCGATTGCGAAGACCACTCTTATCTTCGTGGATCGCCGTAAAAACACATTTGCATATCCCGACGCATGAAAACGACGCGAACTCCTCCCAGCGGCCGCAAATATATCGCAGCGTAGATCCGAAGGCTTACGAAGACGTAAGCCTCTCGGATCGAAGCCCGAAGCCGCCGTATCATGGTTTGAGGATTCAAACTAGTGATACGGCGCGCAAAATTTGAAATTACTCCTGTCTAACACCAGTTAGACAGGCGTAATTGCTTTCTGAATCTGGGCCTATGTCTCTATACCCTGTAAACAGTCATTTCAGCAAAAAATAATAATTTTCCTTTACAACTCCTTTAACATGCATAATGGTCCAAGTCTAAAAGGAGTTGTAAAGGATTTTTTTTTGCCCCCTCATCCCGGATCGCTCCTTCAGCTAACCGGACCGCCGCATGTACCGGGAGGGGTCCCGATCAGACCCACGTCAAGGCAGCAATGTATATATACGTTGATGTGCCTGTCTGTGCCATTCTGCCGACGTAAATGTACATGCGGCGGTCCTTAAGGGGTTAAGGTAAAGGAAGCTATTAAGTTAAAAAAAAATCCTTTACAAACGTTTTAACCTGCATAATGGTCCGGCTCTTAAGTGGTTAAGCGCATAGGGCAGATCATTCAAATGTAGGGCTGTCACGCGAAAAAAATACACACAAAAAAAATAAATAAATTCTTGTCGTTCACATGTGAATGGGGCCAGTTTTATTAAAACTTTTATTCTTATTGAATTATATAAAACTGTCATTATTCCTGTCTGAATGTGTAGTAAATAAGCACATAATAACATTATCTCCCATAATAATTGGCTGTTTACAAATTGGAAAGGAATCCATTATTTTCTGCAAAGTTTCTGACCTTATCAATGTTCTATTGATCAGACACTGGGGCTAACTTTAGAATTATTCCTAGTTTTTGGCGGCGTGAAGTAGAATTAATTTCCCTCCCCTTATCGGAAATTCTGCTATATGCTGTTTATTCCTATGAGCAAAGACAATTACTGCTTGATTGAGCCAACGCAATGACTAAATATTACCCAGAGATTTACAGGAAAAAAAAAAAAACAATCATGGAGATTTATTTATTGGAAACTTGGCGAAGAGGAGTCCCTTTTTGCTCCCGGATCTGCGGGGGGCTCAAAATATGAAAATACAAGTTACTGTTGAGACCCAAATGGCGTCTCGGTATGAAATGCTCCTAATTTGCAAGAAATGGTTATTTTATTACATTAAGGGAAAGGTTAATGAGCTGTGTGCTGAATCCTGATTATTATCATTCCAAACACAACTTATAATTAAATCTGAACTTTTAATTTAACCTGTTCTGCTCAGATACTCAATGGGCTTAGAAAGTAACGACTTTACAAAGGTATTTTATTGAAATAAACAAAATAGATACCTTGGGAGACATTTCCTTCCCTATTGTGTTTTGATACAAAAATTAACCAAATGTATCCAGATTCCTCCCCACTGGTAATCTGAGTAGGAATCTTATGCAGGGCTGGCGCTAGTGCAAGGCAACATGAGCACTTGCCTTACGACGCACAAGGACGGAAAATTGACCGGTCGCCCGGCCGATCATCAAGATAGTAGAGTGAGTGTGTGTCTCTGGCTGGGCTGACCTGTGCAGTCACACTGACTGTCACTCAGTCTCAGTGTGTGTGTCCTTGGCAGTGTTGCCAACCATTAGTATTGTTACGGACAGTCCGTAAAAACGGGCACTTTTTTCCCCTGTAAATGTCCGTGGCTGCAGGAATGTGCCAGTAAAAATATCCGAGATCGGTTCAGCTTGGAACTGTGCATGGAGATTGGAGGCAGGGGGTAATTGGAGGCAGAGGGTGATGATGGTGGCTGTAGTGGCACCACAGAGGGGGATGGAGGCAGGGGGCAATGGAGGCAGGGGGAGATTGGAGGCAGGGGGAGATTGGAGGCAGGATGTGTTAGTGGCAGGGGGTGATTGGAGGCAGGGGGTGTTGGTGGCACCGCAAAGGGGGATGGTGGCATCGCAGAGGGTGGGGATGGAGACAGGGGTTGTTGGTGTGGCACCGCAGAAGGGGATGGAGGGGGATGGAGGCAGGGGGCCTGGGGGAGATTGGAGGCAGGGATTGATTGGAGGCAGGGAGTGATTGGAGGCAGGGGGAGATTGTGGCACCGCAGAGGGGGGTGAAGGCCGGGAGTGTTGGTGGCAGAGGGGGGTGAAGGCAGGGGGTGTTGGTAGCAGAGGGGGGTGAAGGCAGGGGGTGTTGGTGGCAGAGAGGGGTGAAGGCAGGGGGTGTTGGTGGCAGAGGAGGATGGGGGCAGGGGTGATGTGACTAAATAATTTGCCCTTTTTATATCGAAAATAACAAAAACATGTTTTTCTACCTAAAATCACATTGCTATTTGCCTAGTGTACTTGTTTGTAGCCTAAATACTGAAATTTGCACCTAAAAATGTAATTTAGTAACTTTTGCGAAATGCCAGTTAAAACGTGGCTGCGCCAGTAAATTTCGGGTGTCGTGCCAGTAAATTTCAATCTGGTAGGTTGGCAACACTGGTCCTTGGCTACGCAATGGCGGTGCCTACGTCCTACGTCACTGAGTGACGTAAGTGGCCCTGCCCCTGGTTCCCCTGCCCGCGAGTTCAGCCGCATGATGTGAAGGAGCGAAGCCGAGGGCTGCAAGAGGCGGAACAACGGACGGACCAGACCCGCACCAGCAGGCAGTACAGCCTGCGGCGTCATCCTGGACCTGGAGGCCACCCAACGGCGACCTGTTGAGGGACTCAGGATATCTGTAGAGCATTCCACAATATCATATAGAGGTATCAAAAAAGGGGGAAGAATCCAAATGTATCGAATAGTCTCCAGAATCCGTAGCCGAGATTAGTTGAACCCATAATGGAAATCCAAAAAAACAGGGATGAGGGGGAGGAAGGGGCCTCACCAGTACATCGGCAGGAAATAAGCCAAATCTGAAAAAATCCAGGTCATGGTTTAAATCCGGGGCCAGACACGGTATGACATGGACAAGCAAGTATGTAGCATATATCCATGTACTGTTTGTATAAATAGACAAACAGAATAGACAATAAAGTCTGTGGAACCAAGGACCCTTGTAGGTCAATATGACGATGAATGCCCCGTGGTGGTAGCCTGTGCCTGTTTTTTTGGATTTCCATTATAGGTTCAACTAATCTCGGCTACGGATTCTGGATCTAATTTTGTTGTGTTGCCATTAATTTATTGTACTGTGGTAGCGCGGTGAATGTAAGTACATTTTGGATATCTATTTTATTATGGATTCTGGAGACTGTTCGATACATTTTGGATTCTTCCCCCTTTTTTGATACCTCTATATGCTATTGTGGATGGTTATATCGACTATGGTGCTAAAGACTATGAAACTTATCTTAGTACTGTTAAATCTCTTCTGCTCGTCCTGAGGCAGCCTGATGGCGAAACGCGTAGAAGATTACAGAGGATATTGTCCATATACATTACCCTATCTATATGGTTTTATTCACTCCATTGTTTTCTGTTATATTTCTATGTTTGTAATAAATTTATATATGTTTTATATACTTGGGTCTTGTCTCTAAAGTCCGACCATCAATTGCAAATAAAATTCATTTTTTGGAGTAATTGTTCATTTTATTGTCTATAACTTACGGATGTGGCTAATGTGAGTGCTCTCCTCGTCCCCGTTTCCTTTTTATTGTTTTTTGATTCCACATGTTTTAAAGTTTCTTGTTAAAAAAAATAAAAATGGCACACTGCACTGCTGGGATTTGTAGTCATCTGTAACTGCTGGTATTCTGCATTGCGTTGTATATAATGTATTATTGCTGGGATTTGTAGTTCCTCTATAACTGGTCAGTGGTAATCTGCATTGCACAGTATAATCATTATACAGCGCAATGTAGAATACCACCAGCTATAGAGGACTACAAATCCCAGCAATAGTACATTATATACAACGCAATGCAGAATAACGCCATCTATAGAGGAAGACATCAGATCCCAGCAGTAATACATTATAGTATAGTGTACTATTGCTGGCATGAGTACAGTGCGCGTGTGAGTTGGCAAAAATCCTTGCACCGGCCCTGATCTTATGCCGCGTACACACAACAGTTTTTTCTGACGAGAAAAATGCAATTTTTTCAATTGGTCGTGAAAAACAGTCGTGTGTAACCTCCAGAGCTTTTTTCTCGATGAGAATTTTTTTTAGAACCTGCTCTATTTTTTCTTGTCGAGGGGGAAAAAAATGCGCATGCTCTAGTAAAACTAGGGCTCGTAATGGAGATAGCACATTCGTCACTCTGTAACAGACTGAAAATCACGAAGACTGAAAAGCGCGAATCGTCTCTCACCAAACTTTTATCAACATGAAATCAGCAAAAGTAACCCAAAGGGTGGGGCCATCCAAATGGAACTTCCCCTTTATAGTGCCATTGTACGTGTTGTATGTCACCGCGCTTTGCGCAAGCATTTTTTTTCACAAATGTCTGTATGCAAGGCAGGCTTAAGAGGAATCACGACAAATCACGTTGAGAAAAACATTGTTTTTTTGCATGACATGAATAACGGTGGTGTGTACGCGGCATTAGTTTATTAAAGTGGAGTTCCTCCCAAAAATGGAACTCTTGCTTTTACGCTTCCTGCGCCCCCTCCAGTGCCACATTTGGCACCTTTCAGGGGGGAATAAGGGACCGGTTTTTGACAGGACCCCTTCCCAACTTCCAGAGACAAGCCATCACCAGATCTCCAGGAAGTTTGGCCCCCCTCCTCCTTCCCCTGCCGCCGGACCTATTAGAAAGGCTTCACTACCAGGTTCCCCTACCAGGAATGGTAGGGGCAGCACCCAGGAGTCAATCCGAAGATCGGCTGGGGTGCCAACATTGGAAGGCTCCCTGGACAGGTAAGTGTATTTGTAGCTGCTGACTTTTAATTTTTATCACCCAGGCTTGACCTCCTCTTTAACCACTTGCCGACCGCTGCACGCTGATATACATCGGCAGAAAGGGCAGCGGTGGACAAATGGATGTACCTGTATGTCCCCTTTTAGAAATCATGCGGCCATCCGTCGCACTCTCCATGACCAAACTCATTGTCCGCCGGTGTCACGCGATCGTGTCACGGAGTGGCAGAATGGGGGGATACCTATGTAGACATGATCTACTGCTCCCTCTCATCGGGAACAGTGATCAGTGTCACTGATAGCCCAGCCCCCGCACAGTTAGAATCACTCCCTAGGACACACTTAACCCCTTCCTCGCCCCCTAGTGGTTAACCCCCTTCCCTGCCAGTGTCATTTACACAGTAATCCTTGCATTTTTATAGCACTGTTCACTGTATAAATGACAATAGTCGCAAAATAGTGTCAAAAGTGCCTGATGTGTCCGCCATAATGTCTCAGTCATGACAAAAATTGCAGATCGCCGCCATTACTAGTAAAAAAAAAAAAAATAATAAAAATATATATATATATATATATATATATATATATATATATATTTTTTTTTATGGTAGGGGATAAAAAGAACGTCAATTTTGTTTGGGAGCCACGTTGCATGATCGCATAATTTTCAGTTAAAGCGACGCAGTGCTGAAACGCAAAAAGTGGCCAGGGCATTGGGCAGGCAATTCTTCTGGGGCTGAAGTGGTTAAAGAGGATTTCCACTTTTGCAGCCCAATTGAGATAACACCTGGTTTATATTTGTTAGATATTTCCATTAACATAACAAATTAAAAATGGTTGATTACCCCTTTTTTTTTAACAAATTGTATTGCGAATAATTGTTTTTTGTTTCTGATTACCTTTTTAAGTGCCTTTTGTTTATAAAAAAAAATCTTTACAAGCTCTCCCGTTGTAATGTTTAGGAGGCTGTGGAGTTAAACATAATAAACTCTGGTTGTACTGTGTTCTCAGTTCTTCATTATCAGCTGTGAACTAGATTTGAACATTTTCTGTTCTAACAAAATGTTGAACATTTTGAAATCGTCCCTCTGCCTTGTACAGTATGTTAATGAGGAATGGCTCAGTCTGTGTGGGAACAAACACACTGTAAGGATATCCTGCTCCTTAGAAACATCTAAAAGGAAAATATTTAAAAAATATTTCCTATTTAAAAAAAAAACACATTTAATTACAAAAGAAAAAATGTTTTTAGGTGTGCTGTGTGGATGGTAACACATAACAATAAATAAATAAAAAAATACAACATTTTAAATAAATTTTATAAAAAAAATATTTTAGGTATTCTGTGTGATTGAGAACACATAACACAAATTACAAAAAAAGAAAAACTGTAAACTTTTAAGTACATGAATTAAAAAAATATTTTAGGTATGCTGTGTGAATGGGAACACATCTTTTTTTTTTTTAAATGCAAACTTTTAAATACATGTAATAAAAAAAATGTTTTAGGTATGTTGTGTGAATGGAAACACATACATTTAAAAAAAAATGCAAACTTTTAAATACATGTAATAAAAAAAATGTGTTAGGTATGCTGTGTGAGTGGGAACGCACACATATATATATTTTTTTTTAAATGCAAACTTTAAATATATGAAATAACAAATGTTTTAGGTATGCTGTGTGAATGGGAACACACATGTTTTTTTAAATGCAAACTTTTAAATACATGTAATAAAAAAATGTTTTAGGTATGCTGTGTGAGTGGGAACACATATTTTTTTTTTTTTAATGCAAACTTTTAAATACATGTAATAAAAACATGTTTTAAGTATGCTGTGTGAGTGGGAACACATAACAAAAAAAATAAAAATAAAGATGGTTCAACATTGCGCTCTGATATCCTCCATATTTTTAAAAGGTCACCAGTCACCACATCTCCAATAATATTTTTTAATGAGAGTAGCAGCACAGTGGCTAAGTGGTTAGCACTTCTGCCTATCAGCACTAGAGTCGTCGGTTCAGATCCCAACCATGACAATACCTGCCTGTAGTTTGCATGTTCTCCCTGTGCCTGCATGGGTTTCCTCCTACCCTCCAAAGACATGCTGGTAGTTAACTGGCACCTGTCTAAATTGGCCCTAGTATGTGTATGTATGAATATGAGTGTGAGGTAGGATCCTTCGATTGTAAGCTCCTTGAGGGCAGAGACTGCGTAAACTGACCATATGCAGAAAGTACCTGTAATAATTAAATATTAAGAAAGAGGCAAAAATTGCACTGGACTGCAATGTAAATGTGCAAAAAAAAAAAATACATCATAAATGTGTATGCAAAAGAATACACCTGGAACGCTGGAAGGAGATTGGTAGATGAAAGTGAAAGAAAGAAAAACTTGGGGAAGGGAAAGACAGAGGGGGGAAAAGGGAAATTAAGAGAGAAAAAATAAAACAATAGAAACATTTGGGAAGGGGGGTGCAGAGAGGGAGAAATCAAGAGAAAGACAATCTTCAGAGGGGGGCAGAAAGGGGCAAATCTAAAAAGAGATAAACTAGTGTGGGGAGGATAAAGGGAGGTTTGGATATTTGGAAAGGGAGTTTTTACTGCTGTTACTATTCTTTGATAGTAAGTACAGTAGATTAAGCCATGGTTGGGACAGACATAGGCCTAAACTAAAAAATAAAATAAAATAAAATCATGTGTATATATATATATATATATATATATATATATATATATATATAATATATATATATATATACAATATATATATATATATATATATATATATATATATATATATATATATATATATATATATATATATATACATATATATATATATATATATATATATATATATATATATATATATAAAAACAAGAAAAAAATAAAGATTCATAGATAAATGTGGAAGAAAGAAAAAATTGGGAAAGGTAGAGACAGAAAAGAGAGATTGAGAGATAAAAAAAATAAAACAAAAAAAAAATGTGGGAAGGGGGGTGTAGAGAGGTGGTATTCAAGAGAAAGAAAATTCTTCAGAGGGGGTCAGAAATGGGCAAAGATAAAAAGAGAGGGAGGATAAAGGCAGAGAAGAGATTAAAGGATAAAGGGAGGTTTGGATATTGGAAAGGGAGAGAATTCTGCGGTTATTATTTTCTTTGATAGTAAGTACAGTAGATTAAACCATGGTTGGGACAGACATAGGTATAAACTAAAAAAACAAAAACACACAAAATAAAAATCATATATATATAAAAAAAAAATAGAAGAAAAAAAGAAGAAAGATAAAGAAGAAAAAAAGAAGAAAGATAAAGAAGAAAAAAAGAAAAGAAAAAAATGGAAAAAAGAAAGAAAAGAAAATTAAGAAAAAAAAGTAGGATGAAAGAAGAAAAAAAATGAGAAAAAAGAAGAAGAAAGTATAAGAAAATAGAAGAGAGGAAGAGAAAAAGAAAGAAGAATTAATAATAATTAAAAAAAAAACATAAACAAAGAAAAAAAACGATATAAAACAAAAATCGTCAAACTCAATAGACCACTTAATCTTTTTCCTGCTCTCACTCTTCTTTGTTTCTTCTTCTAAGGCAGTGGTTCTCAACCTGGTGGTCAAATGACAATTTGCCAGGGGTCACCGAATCCTGGGCTGTTCCTGAAGCCCGCGCTGCTCTCCCAGCCTTTTCACGGCCACCCAGCAGGGCTTTTCATGGAGCCCGCACCCGCCCACTCAGTCTTTTCGCAGCTCCCCAATCTGTTCACAGCATGGTTGGGGGTAGAGACTAGAGGTCAGCTGACTGGTGAGGAATGTGAAGTGGGAGGGGCCACATGAGACCCTATCTTCTGATTTCGGCATAGGTGTCACTGCTACAAGACACTTGAACCCGAAGACACAGTGAGTAACACTTATAGACGCCAATAAAAGTCCCTACGACAGTTCTCAGATCAGCAGATAACCTTGATCAAGAGCACCTAAGTTGGCCGATCAGAACTCTCCCCAGCACTACCCCTCATCCCAAGTCCCCACCAAGGAGTAAGAGAAGAACTAAAAATAGAGAATACATGGAAGGAAAAGAAAAAGAGGGGGAGGAACAAAGAAAAGGGGAGAGAAAGAAAGAAAGAGAGAAAACAAGAAAGATGGCAAAAAAGAAAAAAGAAATTAGGATATAGAAATAAAAGAAGAAGAGAAAGAGTTGTACATCCTAAAATGTACCATAAGGGGATTTAATACTGTACAAGTGGAAGGGAGCGCTAAATGTCTGTGGGTTAGGGGTGCAAATTACTCGTCTTTGCCTTAGGTGCCGACAACCCACGCTACAATTTTTTTTTACTGTTAGGGGTCCGAGGTCCCCACAACTTGGGAAATTCTATCAAGGGGTCACGACACTAGAAGGTTGAGAACCACTGTTCTAAAGAAAGAAAGGAAGGAATGGGGAGCAGGGGATACATTGGAGGGTAGAAGGAGAGGGAGGGTAAGGAGAAAGATAACAAAAGAGAAAGGAATTAGAAAAAAGTAATAGAAAGGGAAAAATTACAGATAAAAGAGAGACAGAAAGAAAAATAATTTAAGAAGAAAAAATGAGGAGGCCGTGCAAGAGAACAAAGTAAAAAAAAAAAAAAGGAAATAGAAGAAGATAGGGAGGGCGATCCAGTATCATAAGAACAGGAAAGGACGCGGGAGATTACACTGAATTTAATATATTTTCCTAGACTTATTTACTATACTTCTCTTTTCCATAATACAGTATAATGCATACAGCTGTGATCTAGAATCCTCTTCCCTTCTGTACAGAAGTGTCACATGGACAAAGGATGTCATCATAGCCTGTTAGAGGGGGAGCTGTCCTAGGTCCTGAAATGTCTTGAAATGGAGCCTGTGAACTGTTCACAGAGAGAGATAGTGTCCTCTCCATGACATCTAAAGAAAAGAGGTTCGCAGACGATTTCAGTGGTCACAGGGGAGCTCGCCTGCTTCCTAAGACACAAAATGTGCCTGACAGTAAATGGCTGCCACTTCAGATGAGCAGAATTCAATTTGAATTTCAATACTGGTCTCTTGCTGAACTGTGTTAAATCATTTCATTCCTCCAGCCACCAAAATTAAATTGTAACGTTTTCGGAAAGAGCCATCCTGCGCTCCAATATCCCGTTTTTCTTTAATCATAGAGAATATCGGAATGCACCAAGATGCAATGTGTTTGAGAGAAGATTTAAGGGACATTTATATTATTTCCTCCTTTTTTTTATTTCTTTTTAAAAGATAAGATTAAATATTTAAGAATATCAAAAAATTGATCAAAGGAACACCTACACAAGATGGACTGTGGGTTTCTAAGGTAGCGCAATGCCACGTCCTAAAAATACTGAATTGGATGTTGTAGGAGCAAGAAAATTGACTTTGTAGGCATCAATTGTAAAAATTATCAGGTATATTTATTAGCAACTTTAATACAAAAAGTTAAAAAAGAGAAGGAGAACAAAACACAAAATAAAAATAGAAAATTGTATACAAGTGCTTTGGATTACAATTCTGGACTAAATTATGCTCGCAATCCAAGGTTTTACTGTATATACATATATAGATAGATATGTCTATATATCTATAGACATATTTATCTATCTATATATGTATATGTATATATACTGTATATAGATATATATACATATATATATATATATATATATATATATATATTTTACAGAAGAACCTCAGAACCTCAGCATTTCGCAATATGAGTACTGTATTTTAAATAATCGTGACTCGAGTGTTGACGATTCAGGCCAAAGCTGTGTGCAGTATCGCATTTGACCTGAGGTGGGGGGAGGGGGCGCGCCAGAGCCGAGCAGAGCCGAACGTCGCCAATCGCAGCCGATCGGCACAGTTCAAAAATGCACGGAAAGGCCTGAGGACAGCACGGCTGACCCAGGCAAATCTCGGGTAGGAAGTCTTTCCGAGGTCAGCCGAAGTGTCCTCGGGTTTTTTTTAGCCATTTCCGAGGCCTCTGGCCGCATGCGGTATTGCATCCTATCAAAGTCAATGCGGAACTAATTATTTTTGTTTCCATTGACTTCAATGGGGAAACTCGCTTTGATATGCGAGTACTTTGGATTACGAGCATTCTCCTGGAACGGATTATACTCGTAATGCAAGGTTCCACGGTATATGTATATATATAGATATAGATAGATAGATAGATCTATATATGAAAAATGGGGCAGATTAGATGGACTGATGGATTGGTCTTTTTCTGGTGTCTCTCTGCCATGTTTCTATGGATCAGCAGTACCAGATATAAAACTGGGGTAGAGCCGATTGCTACCAGCTTGCCCATTCTTTCTTAAAGCAATGAACCATTTGTATGTTTTTTTTTTTTTTTAAGTTCGATAATCAAACTATGTGTTATTTCTTTTATCTCAGTAACAACTGACGGGTGAAGTTATTTACAAAGTTTCTTGCCAATGCCAGTTTATTTCTCTCGGATCTCCTGAGAGACGCTGTGCCGAGGTTTTACCCCAGATCTTTTGACAGATGTGATGTGACATACGTATAAACTTTTCTCATGATAATAAGCTTGCTCAAGTCATCTTCCTTGGCACACAGCTGCCGTCCTAGGCGCACCGCACTGGACTTCAACATTGTGTAAATGGACAGTTCAAGAAAAAAAAAAGAAAAAGCTGTCAAATAATATTAACCCAGCTTAGCAGCTTATGCCAAGGCCTATCAGAGTGATAACTGCCCTGATGCTTAGGGATGCCAGTTACAGAGCTTCAGGGCGATTCTCAGTTGCCACAAGGTGTGAAGGCAATCCACAACTTCACTGAGCCCCCAAGCCTTTCCAAAGAGGGTGTAAGAGTTGATGACTTAAATTAGACATCTGTGTGCAATAAGAATAACAACCCAATCCTCCACACTCTACGCGTTTCATGCTTGTCTCAGACACAATAAATTTTTAGCTTGCATAATTGCTTTGCATGGAAAAATGTAACCACTTCAGCCCAGGACTATTATGCAGGTTAACCACTTAAGGACCCCCGCACGCACATATACGGCCACAGAATGGCACGTACAGGCACAAGGGCGTAAATTTACGTCCCCGCCTGAGTGCGGTTCGGGGGTCCCATCGGGACCCCCTCCGCGGCGTGCGGGGGTCCCCCTACCTCTGGGAGCGATCCGGGATCTGCGGGCGGATGTCCGTGATATCCGCCCCCCCGCGATCGCTCCCAGCAATGGGAGCGCGCTCCCAGCCTGTCACTTCCTCCTCCTGTGTTTACACAGGAAGGAGGAAATGATGTATTCTCTCATCGCAGCGCTGTTTCCCAGCGCTGCTGATGAGAGAAGACATCACAAGTAAGTGTGCACCAACACAACACTGACACACACTCACATAGGCATATTAACCCCTTGTGATCGCCCCCCCCCCCCACCCCCCTGTCACAGTGTCACTGAATGCAGTGATTTAATCACTGCATTTAGTGTCAGTGTGACAGGCAGTGTAAAAAACAGTTAGTGTTAGGTTCAGGATAGCCCCCCCACCCCCCCTAATAAAGTTTTAACCCCCTGATCACCGCCCTAGTTAACCCTTTCACTCCCTATTGCCAGCGTCACTAAGCGATCATTTTTCTGATCGCTGTATTAGTGCCGCTGTTCCCGCTAGGTAGCTATTTTTTTTTATTGCGATTTTTTTTTTTACTAAAGACATGTGGCTAAATAAATTTTGGCCTAAATGTTTGACTAAAATTTAGTTTATTTGATTTTTTTTTTAACAAAAAGTAAAAAAAATAGTGTTTTTTTTCAAAAATGTCACTCTATTTTTGTATATAGCGCAAAAAATAAAAATCGCAGAGGTGATCAAATACCACCAAAAGAAAGCTCTATTTGTGGGAAGAAAAGGACGCAAATTTTGTTTGGGAGCCACGACGCACGACCGCGCAATTGTCTGTTAAAGCGACGCAGTGCCGAATCGCAAAAACACCTTGGGTCATTTACCAGCGTATTGGTCCGGGTCTTAAGTGGTTAAGGACCTTGCCCCTTTTTGCGATTCGGCACTGGGTCACATTAACTGACAGTTGCGCAGTTGTGCGGCGTATCTCCCAAACTAAATTGGCGTCCTTTTTTTCCCCACAAATAGAGCTTTCTTTTGGTGGTATTTTATCACCTCGGTTTTTATTTTTTGTGCTATAAACAAAAATAGAGTGACAATTTAAAAAAAAAAATCAATATTTTTTACTTTTTGCTATAATAAATATCCCCAAAAAATGTATAAAAAAACATATTTTTTCCTCAATTTAGGCCAATACGTATTCTTCTACATATTTTTGGTAAAAAAAATCGCAATAAGCGTTTATTGATTGGTTTGCACAAAAGTTATAGCGTTTACAAAATAGGGGATGGTTTTTGGCATTTTTGTTAATATTATTTTTTTACTAGTAATGGCGGCGATCAGTGATTTTTTGTGACTGCGACATTATGGCAGACACATCGGACACTTTTGACACATTTTTGAGACCATTGTCATTTTCACAGCGAAAAGTGCTATAAAAATGCACTGATTACTGAAAATGACAATGGCAGTGAAGAGGTTAACCACTAGGGGGCGCTGTAGGGCTTAAGTGTGACCTAAGGGAGTGATTCTTACTATAGGGGGGAGTGGCTGTAGGTGTGACGTCACTGATTGTCGTTCCCTATATCAGGGAACAGACAATCAGTGTCACTGCCACACAGAAGAACGGGGAAGGTGTGTTTACACTCACCTCTTCCCATTCTTCAGCTCCTGTGACCCGATCGCAGGACACTGGCGGCGATCGGGTCCGCGGGTCCCCGCAGGTGCGGTCATGGAACTTTCGGACCGGGTCCATGGAGCCACGACTGGGCTCTTAAAGGCGACGTACATGTACGTGCCTGTTCCCAGCCGTGCCATTCTGCCGACGTATATTGGCGTTAGGCGGTCCTTAAGTGTTTAAAGAAGAACAGCAGTCTGCTCACATAATTTGTAATAAAAACATCTTTGCCATTCTGAAGCTTCCCTCCAACCACTTTGCATACGATTTTATATATACTGTGATTCTGTACTTGCCAAATATGCTGCAGAAATTTCCCTCCACTGAGTCTGGCTGCAGCCATTTTAACTGTGGGCAGCTGAAGCTGCTGCCTGTTCACTTCCTGGGTTTACACAGACACACAGAGGCACACCTCCAGCCCTGCAGCTCTCATTCTTCAAACAGAAGTTAGAGAGAGAGAGAGCTGTGCATGATGTCATTAGCCTAGGCTAATGACCAGACAAGAAACAGGAAGTGGGCGTTAGAGGGTATTTACTGGCAGAAAAAAAAATGTTTGGACGGTTGGGAGGTATGATGTTATACTATTGACAAGAAACAGGAAGTGGGCGTTAGAGGGTATTTACTGGCAGAAAAAAAAATGTTTGGATGGTTGGGAGGTATGATGTTATACTATTGACAAGAAACAGGAAGTGGGCGTTAGAGGGTATTTACTGGCAGAAAAAAAAATACTACAGACAAGAAACAGGAAGTGGGCGTTAGAGGGTATTTACTGGCAGAAAAAAAAATGTTTGGACGGTTGGGAGGTAGGATGTTATACTATGCAAAGTTAAAACAACAAGGGCAGAAGATTTAATAGATGGAAAGAAAAAATTACTGAAGGTCCACTTTAACCACTTAAGGACCGCCTCCTGCACATTTACGTCGGCAGAATGGCACGGCTGGGCACATGCACGTACAGGTACATCCTGTGCTAGTACCCAGCCATGGGTCGCGGGCGCGCGCCCGCGGCACGCTTCCCGTGACCTGGTCCGAAGCTCCAGGACCGCGGGACTCGCGGACCTGATCGCCGATGGAGTCCGGCGATCGGTCCCCGGAGCTGAAGAACGGGGAGAGCCGTCTGTGGCGGCAGCATCGATCGTGTGATCCCTTTTATAGGGATACACAATCGATTACATCACACCTACAGCCACACCCCCCTACAGTTGTAAACACACATCTGGTCACACTTTACCCCTACAGCGCCCCCTTGTGGTTAACTCCCAAACTGCAACTGTCATTTCCACAATAAACAATGCAATGTAAATGCATTTTTTGCTGTGAAAATGACAATGGTCCCAAAAATGTGTCAAAATTGTCCGAAGTGTCCGCCATATTGTCGCAGTCACGAAAAAAATCGCTGATCACCGCCATTAGTAGTAAAAAAATGAAAAAATAAATAAAAATGCAATAAAACTATCCTCTATTTTGTAAACGCTATAAATTTTGCGCAAACCATCCGATAAACGCTTATAGCGATTTTTTTTTACCAAAAATAGGTAGAAGAATACGTATCGGCCTAAACTGAGGAAAAAAAAACTATCTTTATATATTTTTGGGGGATATTTATTATAGCTCTATTTTTGTTTATAGCACACAAAAAAAACCGCAGAGATGATCAAATACCACAAAAAAAAAGCTCTATTTGTGGGAAAAAAAGGACGCCAATTTTGTTTGGGAGCCACGTCGCACGACCGCGCAATTGTCAGTTAAAGCGATGCAGTGCCAATTTGCAAAACGGGGCCTGGTACTTTGGCTGCATTTTGATCAGGGTCATTTGTGTCATTTCTGTTGTCATTATGATTTAAAAAGAGTAAACACAGTTGATTGATAATAAATGGCTTCAGCCAAACACTAACCATGAGTGAAAGAATTGTTTTTTATGTTATCATTCATATTCTCTGAAAAATGGCCAAGAAATCATAAATTCTGCCAGGGTGTGTAAACTTATGAGCACATGTGAATGAAAGGGATGAGCCAGGGACAGTCAGGCTGGGGAAAAAGGGCTATACAGGCATACCCCACTTTTAAGTACACAATTGGGTTTATTTACTATTGCTGAAAAGCGCAAAATCAGGCTCACTTCTGCATAAAAACCAATGAGCTTCCAGGTTTTATTACCAAGCTTTATTGAACAAGCTGGGGTTAGAAGCTCATTAGTTTCTATGCAGAAGTGAGCCTGATTTTGCGCTTTTCAGCAATAGTAAATAGACCCAATTGTGTACTTAAAAGTGGGGTATGCCTGTATGATGCTGTCTCCAAGGGCTACAGGATGCTGCAGCTTCTAATGCACATTGTGAGAAGCTCACAATGTGCAGCGAAATCAGAGAAAGCCATTTAAGTCCAGGAGAGACACCTGTACTATGGTGCAAGACTGGGGGGCTGGAGGTCAGCTTTAAAGATATTCAGAACTTTCTGATACTTGTATACATTGATGTTTTTATTGGATGCGATAGAAACGATTGATGTAAGCCAGTTGGAAATTGCGGTGAAGTGGCCTGATAGTAAAAGCCTGTTTTTACACACCGCAGATACGGCTATCCCATGCCCCAGATATTAATCCCCTCGTTGTGTCTTTGCACACAGGACAGAAAATCGATGCCGCACACATCTTGTATTAACTCCTCCTGTGTGACTGGTGTGCTAGTCACGTGACCCGCTGAACGCGCAGCTGAGCTTTGATCAGTATTTGCTGTGACATCCCAACTACAGAGTGTGAGATTTCATTTCGTCTGTGACATCCATCGATTGTGTGACATCCATTTCCTGCTGGGCCGGGACTTGGATGTCAGCGCAAAAGGTCTGAACGTTGATGCTTTCACATGGAGCGGATGTGTGCGGCGCCGGGTGCGTCATGTTTACTGAGTGAAGGGAAAAGATAAATTAGAGGACGGGCGCTGCAATGCTCAGTTCTGGTTTAAAATGATGTATTAAACCCAAAATTTGCTTGTCGTTTACAGGGAAGTGATTATTATTTTGGATTTGGAGTTATTTATTTATTTTAAGTGGAACATCTAAATCTAAAAAAACAAACAACAATAAAATCAAATGTTTCATGCCAAGGAATATGTTATACAAAGACAAATGTCAGGCATTTCTCCCATGCTCTCTCTCCCTCTTCCCCTTTCTCTCCCCCTTCCTCTCTCTCGCTCTCTCCCCTCTCTCTCTCCCCCTTCCCCTTTCTCTCTCTCTCCCCCTTCCTCTCTCTCCCCCTTCCTCTCTCTCTCCCCTTCCCCTTTATCTCTCTCTCTCCCCCCTTCCCCTTTCTCACTCTCTCTCCCCTTCCCCTGACTCTCTCTCTCTCTCCTTCCCCTTTGTTCTCCCCCTCCCCCTTCTCTCTCTCCCCCTTCCCTCTCTCTCTCCCTTCCCCTTTTTTTTCTCTCTCCCTATCTTTCTCTCCCCTTCAGTACCCTTCCTCTCTATCTCCCTTCCCACTCTCTCTACATCTCTCTCCTCCCTTTTTCTCTGTCTCTCCCCTCCCCCCTCGCTCTCTCCCTCTACCCCTCTCTCTCTCTCCTCCCTTCCCCTTTCTCTCTCCCCCTTCCCCTTTCTCTCTCTCTCTCTCTCTCTCTCTCTCTCTCTCTTCCCTTCCCCTTTCTCTCTCTCCCCTTCCTCTTTCTCTATCTCCCCCTTCCCCTTTCTCTTTCTCCCCCTTCCCCTTTCTCTCTCCCCCTTCCCTTCTTTCTCTTTTCCGCTCTCTCTCCCCCCTCTCTCCCTTTATCTCTCTCTCTTCACCCTTCCCCTCTCTCTCTCTCTCTCTCTCTCTCTCTCTCTCTCTCCCCTTCCCCCTGTCTTTCTCCCCCTTCCCCTTTCTCTCTCTCCACCTTCACCTTTATCTCTCTCTGTCTCTCTCCCCCTTCCCTTTTCTCTCTCTCTCTCCCCCTCTCTATTTCTCTCTTTCCCTCTCTCTCTCCTTCCCCTTTCTCCCCCTCCCCCCTTTTCTCCCTCTCCCCTTCTCTCTCTCCCTTCCCTTTTGTTTCTCTCTCTTCCGCTTCCCTCTCTCTCCCTCCCTTCCCCTTTCTCTCTCCCTATCTCTCTCTCTCCCCTTTACGTACCCTTCCTCTCTATCTCCCTTCCCTCTCCCTCCCTCTGCCCCCTCCCTCCCTTTTTCTCTCTATCTCCCTTCCCTCTCTCTCTACATGGGAGAACAATCTGGTGGGTCACAAAAGCGCAGAGCAGCACTGTGGGAAGGTATGTCATGTGGTTAGAGTGCAGAGACACATACCCTTTGCATTATTATCTTGCTGTGGTGGCGAAGATTCTGGCAGTTTGCAAGCACTTTTATGCTGTGCACACTGGGGATTAAATTGCAGGCCCTACCCCGAAAATAAGCCGTAGTGTGTTTTTGGTTGCAAAAATGTATATAAAACCCAGGCTTATTTTCGGGGAAACACAGTATATGGACCTCTTATATATTTGTACAAGTTGATCATATCACCCTTTAATCTCCTCTTCTAAAGTGAGAATACATTCAGTTCCTCTAATTTTTCCTCATAGCTAAGCTCCTACATGCATCTTATCAGTTTGGTTGTCCTTCTCTTCACTTTCTCCTGTTCCCTGATATCCAATGCCAAGTTCCTTGCAATGCCTTATCGGTTCTGTTCCACAACAGCTTGAGGGCAACAGGTTCGACACCCAAGGTCTACAGGAAAAGTTAGAATAATACCTCTTTCTCAAGAGAGTAGACATTGGAAATTTTTTAACCACTTCAATACCGGGCTATTATACCCACCTCAATACCGGGCCTATTCAGGCACTTCTCTCCCAAATCACAAACCATAATTCTTTTGCTAGAAAATTACGCAAAACCTCCAAACATTATATATGTTTTTTTTTAGCAGACACCCTAGGGAATAAAACGACAGTCATTGCAACATTTTATCTTGCACGGTATTTGCGCAATAAGTTTTCAAACGCCTTTTCTTTGGAAAAAATGGTTTCATGAATTAAAAAAAAACAAAACAGTAAAGTTAGCCCAATTTTTTTGTAAAATATGAAAGATTATGTTACACCAAGTAAATAGATACCTAACATGTCGCGCTTTAAAATTGCGCACACTCATGGAATGGCGCCACACTTCGGAACTTAAAAATCTCCATAGGCAACGCTTTGAACATTTTTACAGGTTACCAGTTTATATTTTAAGAGGAGATCTAGTGCAAGAATTGTTGCTGCCATTCTAACACACACGGCGATACCTCACATATGTGGTTTGAACGGCTTTACATATGTGGGCAGGACTTACGTGTGCGTTCGCTTCTGTGCCCGGGCTACCGGCGACAGGGGTGTTTTAATTTTTTTTTTATTATTTATTATTCTTTTTATTTCACTTTTTTTTTTTTACACTTTTTTTTTTATTTATTTTTTTGGTCACTTTTATTCCTATTACAAGGAATGTAAACATCCCTTTTAAAAGGAAATGTGTGTGACAGGTCCTCTTTATATAGAGATGCGGGATCAATAAAACCCCTCATCACTCCTCCAGGCTGGAAAGCATGAGTTTGTGAAAAAAAATTCACCGATCTGATGCTTAGTATTGCTTACTAGCCGCAATTGCGGCTTTGTTTACTTCAAGGTACCCCGGGCGTGACATCATCACATCGCGCCGGGGCATCCGACGGTCATGCAGATGACTGGTGACCATCTGGTCACCAGTCATCTCTATGCTTCCTATCCAGCGCCGGACGATTCTTTCTCCAGGCCCCCGATGGCACGGGAGAGCCCGGAGAAGCACCGGATGGCGGCGGGAGGAGGGGGATGTCCCCTCCTGCCGCCTATAAGAAGGATCATTCTTATGTTGCACAGAATCGCTGACACTAAAAAATTATACAGTATCTGAATGATGCCTCTAGCTGCAGGCATCATTCAGATATCACTGCACAAAGCCCAGAACGTCATATGACGTCCACCCAGGATGGGAGATCCCATCTGTGGACGTCAAATGACTATGGAGCAGTAGTGGTTAAAGACCGGATGGAGTTGCTTTAAAATATAAAAAATGGTTGCTTTTTTTTTTTAAAAACTATAATGTACATTGTATTTGGCCATATTTCAGTGCTTAGCAAAGCTTTTCACAAGCCACAGTTAGTACTAAACTCTTCTCCAACATTATGCTAATTGTTGAGCGCTCCCTTGTACAATTATTCAACAACTCAGTCTGCGGCGATTGTTTAGAACGAAGAAAAGTGTGCGATTATCCCCCACAGGTGCGCATTTGGCAGTCCTCTGATGTTCCGTGTCATCAGGCTTGCCTCTGTCTATAATCTTCTGTATGTGATCTTACAGTTCACCGTTCGTTAATGTATCGCAGCCAAACAGCTGTTCCATTGAGTTTGTTAAATTCCATTCACAACATTAATCAGCTGCCTTTCACCTGGCGGAACTTGGAGAGTAAAAAGGGAAAAAACTCGAGTCACACAAGGACACTTGCTAGTATTGGCCGACTGCCAGGCGATATAATGAGTTCTCTGAAAACCTTATATGCGGCCAATCTGTAGGTGTACATGTGTAGAAGTCATTTAGAAGTTGGGTAAAGGGAACATTTTGTTAAAATGTATCATGATATTATGGGGTTTCACTCAAGTGTAGTGCTTCCAGGCCCGGATTTCCCATACGGCCACCGAGGCCAGGCTTTGGGGCGGCATGGCGCCGTGGGGCGGCAACAGCACTGAAGTCTCCCAATGCCCGGAACATACAGTTAAGGGAGGTAATTTGCTTTCTAGCAGGACTAAATGTAGTGTGGGGGAATCCGCTCGCTCGTTAACAAGAGATTGTAGCGATGTCACCGAAATCACTTGTAAAATGTGTGCTGCCATCCATCCCCCCCCACACACACACATACCTCTGTCTGCTGGCTCTGTCTTCGAGTCTCTGTCCTCCCCCCAGATGCAGAGTCTGTCTCCTGTCCCTGTCACCGATGTACACAGTGAGAGGGGTGAGCTGTGCTCTTCCCATCTTACCCGTGATAGGAGTTCTAGCACAGTGCTAGGACTCCTGTTTTGGAGGTGACAGGGTCAATAAAGAGAAATTTTTTTCTCCTGTGTGATAGCAATAAAGTTAAGTGAAAAAAATAAAAAAAATAATAAGAAATAATAATTAAATTATTAAAATAAAAAAGTAATTAAATAGTAAAGAAGAAGAAAATTAATATAAAATATAATAAGAAAATTATATAAAAAAAAAAGAAAAAGAAAACGACAAGCTACAAATAAATAAAAAAAAAGTGGTAAAAATGTAAAAAAAAATATTTGAACTAACCGTGCCATCCGGTTGCCATTCTCTGTTGATTTGGGGGGTTGTTTCGGTTGGAGAAGAGGGGGTGCATTGCGGAACCTGGCCTTGGGGCGGTATGGAGAGCAAATACGGCCCCTGAGTGCTTCCCAGTGTAAGGTGACCAGATTTTGAAAATGAAATCCAGGGACATATATATTGTTTTACTAGTAAAGGCGGAAATCAGCGACTCTCTGCCCGTCGCCGCCACCTCCCGCCTCACAGCCTGTCAAGTCTTAGGCCTCGTACACACGAGGCAATAGATTTGTTCAAAACGGTCTGTCCGACCGATTTGAACAAATCTGTCTGTTTGGATTTTGGTTTGCTCGCGTGTACACACGAGCAAACCAAAATCCCCGCCAGCAGACGGCGCGCTGACGTGTCGGTGACGTGGCGGTGATGTTGACGACGCCACGTCACCGCACGAGGAAGTAAAACACTTCCGCGCATGCGCCGCATCCATTCGGCGCCGGTGCGAGACGACATGTCTGCTGGTAAGTGTACTAACCAGCAGACATGTCGGGTGGACGGATTCCCACCCGATAGATTTCTAAGCATGCTTTGAAATCTGTCGGGTGGCCAAATCCGTCGGCTCGCCCGTACACACGATCGAATCTGTCTGCTGGGACGGTCTAGCAGACCGTTTCCAGCAGACAGATTTGATTGTGTGTACGCGCCCTTACTCTCCAGGCCCCGGCTACTACTGGGTGGGGAGCGGAGGAAGATCACTCCGCCAGGGAAGGCAAGGAGATAAGCAGGCAGGTGGCAGAAGAACATGTGAGTAGCGATAGGTGGGCATGCACCTGAAACTGAAGAAATATTCCCTCCGCTCCGACCAGCATATGATCATCAGAAAGAGGCACAGGTAATGGAAAAAATAAAATACTAAGCTAGTAGGAGCGGCAGAGCGCGCGCGGGGGGGGTGTATTTCAGTTTTTTTGGTTAATTCTGCACTGACTGTCTTTGAAATTGCCCCAGCCCCTGTCAACCCGGAGAGAAAACCGGCACAGACCTGGTCCGGGGACAGTTTCCACAATCAGGGGACTGTCCCTGGAAACCGGGGATGGCTGGTCACCCTATCCCAGTGAGATCAGTCCAGCCAGAAGATACTGTTTTAGGACTTGTTGGCCCACTTTTGTTTAAAAAGAACGTAGAAGTTCCGAAAAAAATGGTCATCCCCACAAGGGTTTCCACCATCATTTTAAACATAAAAAATTTTCCTCTCGCAGCGCCACTGCTGAAGCCTCAAGCTTATTCCGCATACACAGGAATTTCTGACAAGAAAAGTTCAATGTGAGCTTTTGGTCGGAAATTCCGACCGTGTGTAGTCTCCATCGGACTTTTTTAGTTGGAATTTCCGACAACAAAAATTTGAGAGCTAGTTCTCAATTTTTCTGACAAGAAAAGTTATTGTCAGAACTGTACAGGTACGTGAATTTGCACTTCCGGGTCTGGGGCACTCTCTCAGTGACCCGCTGTGAGCAGGAGCCAATGAGAGAGTCCGGCGGACACAATGTCTCCTGGGACCCGCCGATCATTCCCAAGAGAGGCAGAGCGGAGGTCTGCCTATGTAAATGTAGAGGCCTGCTACTTTCTAGCTGGCGCTGCTTTAAATTTAGAGGGTAGTCTGAGAGTTGGTTGGCTCAGACTGTATGATTTTTCACTAAATTGGGCCTCTGTTCCAGCCATGGCTGTACTGTGAGTGACCACTATTGTTGTCTGGGGTGTCGTTATCATCCCAGGCCGAGAGTGGCAGTAGTCAGGCCAAGGTGTTTTTGGTGTTCCCCTTCCGCAGTCAATCAGAGGGAGTTGATCGTCCTGCTGAGCATGCTGGGGAGGACTACTTAATGGACAGTAGTGATGAGCGGAATACGCCATATTCGATTTCGCGATATTTCGCGAATATATAGAAGAATATTCGCGAATATTCGTTAATATCGAATATTTGTGATATTTTATCAAAAAAAAAAAAAATTGCGAAGTTTCGCTAATGTGAATGCGAAATTGATTGCGAAATTCTCGTCCAAACGCGAAAACGGAGATCATTTCCTGGATTACTAAACTAATAGGCACTAAACACTAACTCTACTTACACAAACTTATATGACTAAACTAAAGCTATTTTTTTTTATACACAAAACACAGAAGGGCAGAGAATGCATTCGCGAATATTTGTAATACGAATATTCGCATTGCGAATATTCGGCAACATAAAAGGATCGCCTCAGCTACTCGGCCCAGGGTCTCTAATCATACCAGCAATGCTTTTAGACGTCGATGGAGATCACTAGGATGTGATCTGTTTTAAAAATAAATTTGAAAAAATACGAATATTCGCAATAGCAAATATTCACCGCGATATTCGATTTATTCGCGAATACTCGAATATGCAATATTCGTAACAAATGCGTATATTCGTGAGCAACACTAATGGACAGACGTCACTAGCGAGGGGTCATCGGTGATCCTAGGTCTGTCATCCCACCACCCCCCGTGTGTGGCCCCAATGGATGGGGGTTTGTGTTCAAGTGTTCCTGACTCCGGGACCACGTTGGTCCGGGGTTGTGGTCTACTAAGTAGGCCCGGTAGTCAGACTGGGTCTACGCTTGTAGAGTGGTCCTGAGCTGTCCATCCTGAGGGAGGAAGCCACTCAATATTGCTGGTATCTCAGGAGAGGCCTAGAACTTTATCGAAGGGTGAACTATTACTGGAAGGCTGGATGATGATCGCCTGTCAGTTCCAATTTCATAAGAAGTTATTTGGGAGAGATCTGGGTGCTTAATCCTGTGCTGAGAGGATTTTGGACCAAATTTATCTCCATCTTTGAGAAGGTCTGTGGCAGAGACTTTACCAATTTTCCGTGTGACATCCTGGCTGCTAGGCTAGTGAGAGACGCCTATCCAGGTGTGCAATACCCGCTCTGGCTAGAGTGGCGATGAAAGCTGCGTTGATGAAAGCAGGAGTGTTTCCGAATAGAAGTTATACACCTGAACTTGTTACCTATTACTTTTCCATCTCTTCAACTACTTATTTTATTCTTATACCAAGTTGGACAAATAAAGCAGAGAAAAAGAAGTCTAAAGCGTGGACATTGAACTCTTTATCAACTTTCATTAGATACCCTGGACGGCGAGGAAACAGAGGTAACATGCCGCCCAAAATAATCTATCTATTTAAAATTATATTTTGCAAGACTGTTCCATTCCATTTTGTTCTATTTTTTCCTATAGTGCATATTTTTGGCACTGGTCATGATCACTGTATTAGTGTCACTTGTCCCCCAAAAGTGTCACTAAGGGGTTTATTTACTGAGCTAGAGAGGGCAAAATTAGCCATAATTCTGCAGAGAAACCAATCAGCTTCTAACCTCAGCTTGTTTAATTAAGCTTTAGCAATAAAACCTGGAAGCTGATTGGTTTCTCTGCAGAATTGTTGCTAATTTTGCCCTCTCTAGCTTAGTAAATAAACCCCTTAGTGACACTTTTGGGGGACAAGTGACACTAATACAGTGATCATGACCAGTGCCAAAAATATGCACTATAGGAAAAAATAGAACAAAATGGAATGGAACAGTCTTGCAAAATAGAATTTAGTATTAATACAATTTTGCCCTCTCTAGCTTAGTAAATAAACCCCTTAGAATCTGATTTGTCCGCAGCAATGTCGCAGTCCCGCTATATAGATCGCCACTATAACTAGTAAAAATAAATAAATAAAAATTCCATAAATATATTCCACATCAATATACGCTTATTTTTATTTATTATTAGTACCAAAAATATTCAGCAGAATACATATTGGCCTAAATTGATGAAGACATTGGCCCAGATTCACAGAGCGATTACGCGTGCGCAACTGCTGTTGCGCGTGCGTAAGTCTAAATGTGCGCGTGCGTATAGTTGCACGCGATTCACAAAACAATATACACCAGAAATCTACGTTTTTTTGTCCGGCGTAATTGAGTTAGACATGCGCTTCCCTTCGCGCAAAACTGCGCTAGACACACCAATGATTTGCTAGTCAAATATGCTAATGAGGGAGTTACGGGGATCCACAAAAAAACGCAGTTGCTGCGCAGGCTACGCGATGTGCGCAACAGCAAAATGTCCTGTCTAAAGTTAGAGCACCTAAAAGCTGGTCTAACTTTTGAAAAAACGTCTACATCTCACAGAAAGCAACACCGTTACTGAGGAGCAGACCACACACACGTGTTGCACTACAATTTGACTGCCAACATGCTAGGGGCATCGTCGCTCATAGCTGCACTAGTGAATATAGATGACCAAAGAAGGAGGAGGGCACGGAGGATGGCACGGGAGAGGGTATACCGCACCCGCATACACCTGTTTGGCATGAATGATTCAGAGGTCTTTCGCATCTTCAGATTCCCCCCTCATGCCATCCTGGAATTAACCACAACCTTGCAGGAGGACATCACCAGCCCAACACAACGCTCACATGCAGTGCAGCCACTGGTCAAGGTACTGGCAACACTCCATTTCCTTGCCAGTGGCTCTTTTCAGCGTACAAGTGGAGTGGTGGCTGGGATGTCACAATCCTCCATGAGCAGATGTGTGCACCAGGTTGTCCCTGCAATCCTCACACGCTTGGCCAACCAAATCATAAAACCCACCACTGAGGAGCTGCGAATCAAGGCAATGGCAGATTTCTACCGAATTGCCAGATTCCCACGCACCATCGGGGCCATAGATTGCACACATGTGGCACTCCAGCCCCCCCATGAGACCGAGCACATGTACCGCAATCGGAAGAATTGGCATTCCATCAACGTACAGGTGATAGTTGATGCCCAAGGCCTCATATGGCACGTTCGTGCCAAACACCCCGGATCCACCCATGACAGCTACATCTACAATCAATGCCACATCCGAACGGAATTCGAACAGAACGTGTATGGGAACACCTGGCTGGTTGGTGAGTGACATGGGAGTCAGGCATGACTATCCCCTCCCGTGATGCACAACAGAAGTGGCACATGCATGACTAACATTCTCCTGTCTTATCCTTTACAGGTGACTCTGCATATGCCCTGGGACCCCATCTCATGACTCCTATCCGGAACCCCCAAACCCCAGGAGAGGAACGATACAATGAAGCACACATCAAAACCCGTGCAGTGGTGGAGCGCACCTTTGGCCTCCTGAAGTCACGTTTCCGATGCTTGGATAAGTCTGGGGGTACACTGTTGTATTCCCCAAACTTCGTGTGCCATATCATCGTTGCATGTTGCATGCTGCACAATCTCGCAGTGAGGAAGGGCCTGCAGATAGGGGAACGTGATGACCTAACCCCCCAACCAGACAATCAACCCCTAACCGAGGATGCCCCGTCTTCTGAGGGAAGAGCAGTCAGGAGACAGCTCATATTGGGCATCTTTGCACGTTAAACACACACATTAATCATGGCACAATGAGAATGCATGCATGCACACCACTATGGTCCCTAGCACACACACCCCACATCCTCATCAAATTGGATTGGCACCAGTCCACCATGCAAGACTGGTGAGCAGTAACGCCACGTCAAGGCTCCAATTATGTCACTGTACATTCATACACCATTCACACGGACCTGGGGATCACTTCTCCCTGGTCCTGGGGAACCCTTCTCCACCAAAATTGAGGATGACACCCCTTTTCCAGCAGGAATGTCACCCCCACATTTAAACATCATTCACAACCCAAAATATGCCAAAAATGTCAGCAAAAAAAAAAATAAGGCATAGAAAAAAAAAAAAAAAGCAGAGAACAAAAATAAAAATGCTTTCAAAACAAAAGAAGGGGAAAAAAAAAAATTAATGCCCTCTGCCTGAGCCACGCCTGGGGCGCCCCCGGCCACGGCCCCGGACCCTCAGGGGAGACGCATGGGGGAGGGGAAAAGCCGGGGAAGGAGGAGCAGCCCCTGAGATCTGCCCACCTGGCGGCCTGCCCTCCAAGGCCACGGCTATTCTGTCCAGGGCAGCACCAAGTGTTGCCGTGTTGCCCTGGATAGCCTGGGTAAGGGCCCTCACATCCTGCCCAACGCCTGCTGCTGTAGTTTGCAGGTCATTTAGGCAGGTTGTGGAGGCCCGGGAGTGGGAGTCCAGGTTACCCAGCCTATCGTTGATGGAGGACAGGCTCTGATCCACCCGCCCCATAGTCTGGCAGAGCTGTCTCAGAAGGCGGGTCTGGGTGGCCAGGTTCCTTCTCAGACAGGCGGGCAGGAGATTGGGCGCCCCCCTGGTGCTCTGGGATGACCTCCTGGCTCCAGCTGATGGTTGTGGCCGGGGAAAAGGTGAGGCCCTTGTGAGGGGAGCCATGTTGGGGGAGGAGGGGGGGGGGGCTCACCCTTAGGGAGGGCAGGCTTCTTGCAGCCAGAGGGGAAGAGTCCGCTGAAACCAAACGGCCAGTGCCTTCCATGGACTCCTCCTCCTCATGATTCTCCTCCTCCTCATGATCGTCCTCCGCATGATCCTCCCCCTCCTCTTGTTCCTCCTCTGCGGACTCTGGCCTTGCTGGCCTCATTAGGCTGCTGTCCTGGGGTTGGAGCGGTCAGTCCAGATGGCCCTGCACCCTCCTGCACAGCTGTGGATGACACAAAACATTCACAGGTTGGAGGATCCACACACTTGCCACATATTCCCTTTCACCCCCTCCCCCACACATGCTACACACCTGAGAGAAATAAAAACCTTACCTGGCACCGCGGGGACCGGACTTGTGTCAAAGCCTGGCAGGCCCTCCACTTCATGCCGGTGAAAGGTCAGGGCCACCACACGCTCCGTCGCTGTAAATTTAACCCGGCATGGTGGGCCCCCTCCTGTGCCCCTGGCATGGGCATTTATTGCGGCCAGTTTTTTTTTCACCTCACGCCGGAGGTCATTTATTTTCTTTTCAATCCCAGAGCGGGTCCGTGTCTCCCCCTCCCCCGATGAATTGACCTGCTCCGTGATCATATCCAATATCTCCCTCCTCCTGGCCGGGGTGGTGGTGGCACTCTGCGGGCCGTGGAGAAAACGCCCATAGTCGCTAATGGCCCGGGCAAGAATTATTTTTTCCCCCACAGTAAAATTCAGCTTTCTTTTTCTCTCAGTCATACTTCCAAACAAACTCACTAGCAGTCACCAAAAATCTGTCACAAATACAAGCACAACCAATCAGACAAGAACACACACAAAGAGAAAAAGAACAGGCAAAAATCACACTAGCACTCAGCAAGAAACAGTCACCAAAAAATCAGATGAAAAAATAAAGCAAGAAAACAAAACGCTCTGAAATATATCAATCAAACAAACAGTCTCAAACACTTATCAAAATACACTTTCACAAAACTACCAACAAGCACTAGATCACACAGAACACTAATCTGACAACTACAAAACACACTCTAACGAACAACAGAGCAAAAGCACTTGATTCAATGGGAAGGGACACAAAGGGATGTACTTTTGCAATGGAAGGGCGTTTGTGTGTGTCTATTTATGCTGTCTGCGTAGTTCACAACATTGCCCTAGTCCATTTCCAATTTCACTGATTGCGCCGCTCCCGAGTTGTGAGCATGCGCACAACGGAGCTGACATGGTTTCCTTCACGCGCGCATGCGCGAGTCGGCCGGCCCTTCATTTGCATGGGGTCACGGCTCATTTCAATGTAACACGCCCACGTCCCTCCCAATTTGTATTACTCCTCCGGAAAAAACCTTACGCTTGCGCAATCTCTTGCGTAAAAGCTACGTGAATCGCGGGATTACGCGGCTAGATTGCGCAAGTCTAACGGAAAAGTGGTGCGCTACGCCGGACTGATAATGCGCCGATCTACGTGAATCTGGGCCATTTTATTTTACATTTTTTTTATTGGATATATTTTATAGCAGAAAGTAAAAAATATTGGGCCAGATTCTCTAAGAAATTTGCCGGCGTAGCGTAAGCCATTTACACTACGCCGCCGCATCGTACTAGAGCAAGTGCCGTATTCCCTAAGCATTTGCTCCGTCGTTTGTGTTGGCGTAGCGAAAATGGCCCAGCGTAAGCCCGCGTAATTCAAATGAGGCGGCTTGTATTTAAATAAAGCGCGCCCCCGCGTCAAACGAACTGCGCATGCGCCGGCCGGGGAAAAAGCCCAGTGCGCATGCTCCAGCTCACGTCGGAAAGCATAGTTGAAACCGACGTCAAAACGACGTGAGCGTCATTTACGCAACTCCCTATTCGCGAACGAGTTAGTAAAACGACGTAAGCGATGGAAAAAGCCGACGCTGACCCGACGCCATACTTAACATGGCATCCGACGGCACCCGACGGCATCTGACGGAACTTCGTAAGGTTACTCCACATAGAAGCTGGGGTAACCTTACGCGGACAAAAACGACGTACGCGACGACAGGGCGGCGTAAAAGCGATCGGGAATCGGCGTACTAGCCTCATTTGCATAGGCAAATGAGAAAACAACGTAAAGGCCACCTAGTGGCGGGAGTTGTCATTACACCTACGATCCGCAAGTGTAATGGTTTTACACTTTGTCGGATGTTGCAGCGTATCTATGCAAAAGTGATGCTAAGCATCACGCGCATAGATACGAGGCAAAAAAAAAGGCGATACGACGGGGTATCTGAGATACTCTGTCGTATCGCCGCTGAGAATCTGGCCCATTGTTTTTTTGTTTTTTTTTAATTGTTGGTCTTTTTTTGTTTATAGTGCAAAAAAAATAAAAAATACCACCAAAAGAAAGCTCTATTTGTGGCGCAATTGTCAGTTAAAAGACTGCAGTGCCGTATCATAAAAAATGGCCTGGTCATGAAGGGGGTAAACCTAGCAGAGCTGAAGTGGTTAAATCCTTATCCGAAAATGCTATTTAATTAATTTATCATCCATCGATGTCTCCATGCTTTACTTTGCAGAGAAATCACTCTGAGAAACGCCTCCCTAGCAGTTTAGCAGTGGCCATCTTGAGTAAGGGCAGATTATTCATGCCACGCAATGATGTCATGCCGTTAGGAGGGTTTGCTCAGCAGAGAAAACCCCTCCTCCCCTCCTTACCTGATCGTCTGTGTGGAAGTCCATCGGTCAAAAATCCACGCATGCTCAGAATCAAGTCGACGCATGCCCGGAAGCATTGAACTTCATTTTTCTCAGCATGTCGTAGTGTTTTACGTCACCGCGTTTGGACACGGTCAGATTTTTGACCGATGGTGTGTAGGCAGGACTGATGAAAGTCAGCTTTATCGGATATCTGATGAAAAAAAAAATCATCGGATTAGATTCCATCAGAAATCTGATCGTGTGTACAGGGCTTAGGAGTTTCCTTCACTAGAACAAAGAGGCCAAGCCCAACCCCTGAAAAACAACCCCCTACCATAATCCCCCTCCATCAAATGATTTTGACCAGTGCACAAATCAAGGTCCATAAAGACATGGATGAGCGAGTTTGGGGTGGAGGAACTTGACTGGCCTGCACAGTCCAGACCTCAACCCGATACACCCTGACAGACCTCAACCCTGTTTAATTTTTAATCAGAAAAATCGTTTATTGTGCCATCAAAAACAAGACATATCTTGTACAATCACTGAATACAAAATATCAGGAGATAGAACAAACAAAATAGCGGCACAAAGTGAGTTCACATAAGGTCTTTTGTACAGAAAGAAAAGACCAGACAAAGCAACAAGGTAGGCCAACAAACCAAAAAAAATAAAAAAAAATTGAAAAAAATAAATACAAAAAATACCTTAACACAACAGATAATAATTGTTCCTGTTTTCCTGCAAATACAGAATACTCATAACATTCTACCTGTATAAAGAAAAACATCCCTCCCACCAGTAGAAGGAAAATGCCATTCGCCCACTTAACAGTTACAGATAAAGATTGAGAAGACCATTATTCAACCACCCAAAAATACTGTTCACATTTGCAATAACCGGTGCATAATTAATCGCGGAGGTGCCAACCCAGGAGTATCTAGCCATGCCTGCCAAATAGAATAGAACTTTCGAGGTACATTTCTATGCTCCTGTTTAATTTTAGTTCCCAAATTCTAACCTGCACCAAAAAATGACAACTTGTATCTGAATCTTTTTGTTTTAGACAACATACATTTTTTTCCTTATGTTTTTTTTATCTATTTTCTGTATATAACAATAACAAGGAACACTTGTGCCAAGTGCTTAGATAGAAACAGTTATTTGTATCTGTTGGCTCAATATGAAATTAAAAATGACCTGAAGTTTAGTGCTGCATAAGCTAAGTCTGCAAAACTTTTTCCGATGATGGCTGGGACACAGAGGTCAAGGATACGGAGTATTGTTTATTAGAAATATTGATTGCACTGTAGTTATATGCATTCCAAAGATCTCACTGAAGAGATACACTCAGCTGTAGAGTGAGGTGTAATATTATTTGTAAAATGAAGATGGTATATTACTGAACCACGTGCATGCAAACGCTTATTTTTAGGTTGTAGGAAATCAAGGATAATTATGGCTGAATGAGCTATTGTAATTTTGTGATAAACTCCTTGGGGCAGATTCACGTAGATCGGCGCATTATCATTCCGGCGTAGCGCACCACTTTTCCGTTAGACTTGCGCAATCTAGCCGCGTAATCCGGCGATTCACGTAGCTTTTACGCAAGAGCTTGCGCAAACGTAAGGTTTTTTCCGTAGGCGTAAGGAGGAGTAATACAAATTGGGAGGGACGTGGGCGTGTTACATTGAAATGAGCCGTGACCCCATGCAAATGAAGGGCCGGCCGACTCGCGCATGCGCGCGTGAAGGAAACCATGTCAGCTCCGTTGTGCGCATGCTCACAACTCGGGAGCGGCGCAATCATTGAAATTGGAAATGGACTAGGGCAATGTTGTGAACTACGCAGACAGCATAAATAGACACACACAAACGCCCTTCCATTGCAAAAGTACATCCCTTTGTGTCCCTTCCCATTGAATCAAGTGCTTTTGCTCTGTTGTTCGTTAGAGTGTGTTTTGTAGTTGTGAGATTAGTGTTCTGTGTGATCTTGTGCTTGTTGGTAGTTTTGTGAAAGTGTATTTTGATAAGTGTTTGAGACTGTTTGTTTGATTGATAGATTTCTGAGCGTTTGTTTTCTTGCTTTTTTTTTTCATCTGATTTTTTTGTGTGTGTTTCTTGCTGAGTGCTAGTGTGATTTTTGGCTGTTCTTTTTCTCTTTGTGTGTGTTCTTGTCTGATTGGTTGTGCTTGTATTTGTGACAGATTTTTGGTGACTGCTAGTGAGTTTGTTTGGAAGTATGACTGAGAGAAAAAGAAAGCTCAATTTTACTGTGGGGGAAAAAAGAATTCTTGCCCGGGCCATTACCGACTATGGGCGTTTTCTCCACGGCCCGCAGAGTGCCACCACCACCCCGGCCAGGAGGAGGGAGATCTTGGATATAATCACGGAGCAGGTCAATTCATCGGGGGAGGGGGAGACACGGACCCGCTCTGGGATAGAAAAGAAAATAAATGACCTCCGGCGTGAGGTGAAAAAAAAACTGGCCGCAATAAATGCCCATGCCAGGGGCACAGGAGGGGGCCACCATGCCGGGTTAGATTTTCAGAGACGGAGCGTGTGGTGGCCCTGACCTTTCACCGGCATGAAGTGGAGGGCCTGCCAGGCTTTGACACAAGTCCGGTCCCCGCGGTGCCAGGTAAGGTTTTTATTTCTCTCAGGTGTGTAGCATGTGTGGGGGAGGGGGTGAAAGGGAATATGTGGCAAGTGTGTGGATCCTCCAACCTGTGAATGTTTTGTGTCATCCACAGCTGTGCAGGAGGGTGCAGGGCCATCTGGACTGACCGCTCCAACCCCAGGACAGCAGCCTAATGAGGCCCCCCCAACAAGGCCAGAGTCCGCAGAGGAGGAACAAGAGGAGGGGGAGGATCATGCGGAGGACGATCATGAGGAGGAGCAGAATCATGAGGAGGAGGAGTCCATGGAAGGCACTGGCCCTTTGGTTTCTGCGGACTCTTCCCCTCTGGCTGCAAGAAGCCTGCCCTCCCTAAGAGTCAGCCCCCCCCCCTCCTCCCCCAACATGGCTCCCCTCACAAGGGCCTCCCCTTCTCCCCGGCCACAACCATCAGCAAGAGCCAGGAGGTCATCCCCAAGCACCAGGGGGGCGCCCAATCTCATGCCCGCCTGTCTGAGAAGGAACCTGGCCACCCAGACCCGCCTTCTGAGACAGCTCTGCCAGACTATGGGGCGGGTGGATCAGAGCCTGTCCTCCATTAATGATAGCCTGGGTAACCTGGACTCCCACTCCCGGGCCTCCACAACCTGCCTAAATGACCTGCAAACTACAGCAGCAGGCGTTGGGCAGGATGTGAGGGCCCTTACCCAGGCTATCCAGGGCAACACGGCAACACTTGGTGCTGCCCTGGACAGAATAGCCGTGGCCTTGGAGGGCAGGCCGCCAGGTGGGCAGATCTCAGGGGCTGCTCCTCCTTCCCCGGCTTTTCCCCTCCCCCATGCGTCTCCCCTGAGGGTCCGGGGCCGTGGCCGGGGGCGCCCCAGGCGTGGCTCAGGCAGAGGGCAATAATTTTTTTTTCCCCCTTTTGTTTGTTTTGAAAGCTTTTTTATTTTTGTTCTCTGCTTTTTTTTGTTTTTTCTAAGCATTTTTTTTTTCAATGCATTTTTGTTTGTTTGACTTTTTTGGCATATTTTGGGTTGTGAATGATGTTTGAATGTGGGGGTGACATTCCTGCTGGAAAAGGGGTGTCACCCTCAATTTTGGTGGAGAAGGGTTCCCCAGGACCAGGGAGAAGTGATTCCCAGGTCCGTGTGAATGGTGTATGAATGTACAGTGACATAATTGGAGCCTTGACGTGGCGTTACTGCTCACCAGTCTTGCATGGTGGACTGGTGCCAATCCAATTTGATGAGGATGTGGGGTGTGTGTGCTAGGGACCATAGTGGTGTGCATGCATGCATTCTCATTGTGCCATGATTAATGTGTGTGTTTAACGTGCAAAGATGCCCAATATGAGCTGCCTCCTGACTGCTCTTCCCTCAGAAGACGGGGTATCCTCGGTTAGGGGTTGATTTTCTGGTTGGGGGGTCAGATCATCACGTAGCTCAACCTGCAGGCCCTTCCTCACTGCGAGATTGTGTAGCATGCAACATGCAGCGATGATATGGCACACGAAGTTTGGGGAATACAACAGTGTACCCCCAGACTTATCCAGGCATCGGAAACGTGACTTCAGGAGGCCAAAGGTGCGCTCCACCACTGCACGGGTTTTGATGTGTGCTTCATTGTATCGTTCCTCTCCTGGGGTTTGGGGGTTCCGGATAGGAGTCATGAGATGGGGTCCCAGTGCATATGCAGAGTCACCTGTAAAGGAAAAGACAGGAGAATGTTAGTCATGCATGTGCCACTTCTGTTGTGCATGACGGGAGGGGATAGTCATGCCTGACTCCCATGTCACTCACCAACCAGCCAGGTGTTCCCATACACGTTCTGTTCGAATTCTGTTCGGATGTGGCTTTGATTGTAGATGTAGCTGTCATGGCTGGACCCTGGGTGTTTGGCACGGACGTGCCATATGAGGCCTTGGGCATCAACTATCACCTGTACGTTGATGGAGTGCCAATTCTTCCGATTGCGGTACATGTGCTCGGTCTCATGGGGGGGCTGGAGTGCCACATGTGTGCAATCTATGGCCCCGATGGTGCGTGGGAATCTGGCAATTCGGTAGAAATCTGCCATTGCCTTGATTCGAAGCTCCTCAGTGGTGGGTTTGATGATTTGGTTGGCCAAGCGTGTGAGGATTGCAGGGACAACCTGGTGCACACATCTGCTCATGGAGGATTGTGACATCCCAGCCACCACTCCACTTGTACGCTGAAAAGAGCCACTGGCAAGGACATGGAGTGTTGCCAGGACCTTGACCAGTGGCTGCACTGCATGTGAGCGTTGTGTTGGGCTGGTGATGTCCTCCTGCAAGGTTGTGGTTAATTCCAGGATGGCATGAGGGGGGAATCTGAAGATGCGAAAGACCTCTGAATCATTCATGCCAAACAGGTGTATGCGGGTGCGGTATACCCTCTCCCGTGCCATCCTCCGTGCCCTCCTCCTTCTTTGGTCATCTATATTCACTAGTGCAGCTATGAGCGACGATGCCCCTAGCATGTTGGCAGTCAAATTGTAGTGCAACACGTGTGTGTGGTCTGCTCCTCAGTAACGGTGTTGCTTTATCTGACAATTAGACTTTTTTTCAAAAGTTAGATCAGCTTTTATGGGCTCTAACTTTAGACAGGACATTTTGCAGTTGCGCACATCGCGTAGCCTGCGCAGCAACTGCGTTTTTTTGTGGATCCCCGTAACTCCCTCATTAGCATATTTGACTAGCAAATCAATGGTGTGTCTAGCGCAGTTTTGCGCGAAGGGAAGCGAATGTCTAACTCAATTACGCCGGACCAAAAAACGTAGATTTCTGGCGTATATTGTTTTGTGAATCGCGTCCAACTATACGCACGCGCACATTTAGACTTACGCACGCGCAACAGCAGTTGCGCAGGCGTAATCGCTCTGTGAATCTGGCCCCTTGTGTTTCAAAGCAATTTAAGTGCTTAAGTAATCTATCCATTGCTGGCTCTAACTTGATTCACAAATCAAATACTGGTTCTAAAAAAAACAAAAAAATCACAAACTGTAAAACCAATGTGCAAATATAAATAAAACAGCTATTTTAATAACAATATTGTGGGCGTTATATTTTAGCAAAAATATAATTTCATATTTTCAGAGGAGGGGGGTGGGCTGTCAGGTAGGCTGTACATGGCCCTGTGATTTCTATCAGCAGCCCTGCATATGACCACTGTAACAGCCAATTACAGGGGTCATATGATAAGCATATCTTTACCACTTACTAAGCTACAAGAGACTGGAGAAAGGAGGACAAGACCCCGAAATGTGCTTCATCATGGCAACAGTGGCGTCTCCAGCTTTCATATTTAGGGGGGGCACATGGGGGGACAGGGACAAAAGTAGGGGGGCCAACTATAAGATGCAATTATATATATAGATATATATATATATATATATCTATATATATATATCTCCTGGGGCCCTTTACTACGATCCCACAACGGGCCCTTTTACATGTTCTGCAGTGAGCTCCCTTCCTACTATACTGGGGCCCCCCAGGGTGGCAGAAAACAAGAGATATATGTCACCAGCACACCAAGAAAATATAAGTGGGAGAACTCTCAGGGTTGCAAAGGTTGTCTTGCCACCGAGCCCTGGTGTTCTGCCACTGTGGGGTTCCCCAGCTGTCCTGTCCCTGCTATTGACAGCGCTGGTCTGGCATCTGTCTCCTTGGCAGCGGCAGCAGTCCATTAGGACCTAGTGCTGGTGACATTATGGGTGCATGCAGGAGAAGGCTGGCACTATTAGTTATAGAGAGCTGAGCCCCCAGCTGGTCACCTAGCAGCAGTAATGCTGTATAACCTTCTCTGTTGACATGCTGATCGGGATGTGATCCAGGTGATGCTCCTAGTCAGATCTAATAAATACAGTATTTATTAGCATCAAGAGTACAACCACATATATATATATATATATATATATATATATATATATATATATACTGTATATATATATATATATAATCAAACGTATGTTCCGCAGCCGTGTGGGCTCTATGCCTGTAAAGTTTGGGCTCTATGCCTGTAAAGTGTGGGCTCTATATAGTGTAAAGTGGGGGCTTTATGCCTGTAAAGTGTGGGCTCTATGCCTGTAAAGTGTGGGCTTTGATCAATAAAATCTCTGATATTTAACACTAGGATTTGACTGGGAGCATCACCTGGATTCCATCCCGATCAGCATGTCAGAGAAGGCTCCACTGCTGCTAAGCAACCTGCAGGGAGCTCAACTGTCTACAACCAATAGAGATGGGCTTGGGTGTGTTTGAAATCCCACATGCCCAATCCCGCCAGGAAGCCAACACTCCACAGTGCTAATCACAGGCAGTGAGACATTTCCCGATCTGTGCAGAGCTGCGGACCAGGAAATCACTCACAGCCTGTGATTAGCGCTGTGCAGTGTGGGCTTCCTGGCAGGCTCTGGCATGTGGATTTTTGAACATGCCCAGCCCATCTCTAACAACAAATTGTGCTGGCCCTCCTGTAATAAGCCCCATAAAGTAACCAGCACTGGGTTCCAATGTGCTGCCGCCGCTGCCGAGGAGACAGAGACCAGCGCTGTGAATAGCCAGGACAGGACAGCAACTCTGGTTATTCCAGCACTGGTCCACACTGGGAGGATTCCCCCATCCACCTATAATGTGTAGATGGGGGAATTGGATCATTTCTTTTTTTTTTTTTTCATTCAACCTAATAGTTGAATGAAAAAAAAGTGATCAATGTATGGGCTGCCTAAGAGCTAAGACCAGCCATAGACAGTTTAAATATCAGCTGGTTCAGCAGGAACTGGCTGAGATTTGAACCATTAATGAGCAGATTCTCTTATGATTATCACTAGTGGTTGCTGTATAGCCACTAGTGAGAATCACTGTTTGTCGAGAGAATACAATTGCTGGGCAGGAGGGATATTCCCGTCAGCACTGTCTGTTTTGATGGGGGAATCATGCAAGTTTCTTTCTTGCAATCTGTGGATGTAGGAAAGAAATTTGCACTGTATATTACCTGCCTAACTGAAAGTGAAAGTGTAACAGAATGGCCCGTGACACCCAGAGACTTTTGAAGGATGGGGGGTACTCGAGTGCCAGAATCACTAATGAGTCTTGGGTCTAGGGTCATCCTGTGCCCCTTTTGGGCATAGGGTGACTGAGAAATGATAATGATAATTTACATGGGATGGGACATTACTGATAATTCATGTTTTGCAGGATATCTTTAAATATTACAAGTTGTTAAAGTCTGACTCCGACAGGTCAATAGAGTGTTTTCATTCAATGTGGGGACACATGCTTTTGCGGTGTTAATTGAGTCTGCTCCTAGACATTCCATTGTGTGATGCTAATACTGTTTTGTATCCATTGTGCTAATTAGGTCTGCTTGTGTATGCTAATGACACTGTTAAGGTGTGGAATGTGACTTGTCAAGCTGTAGTAATTAACCCCTCTAAATGCGGAGCCGGACCGTCTGGGTAATGAGAGGGAATTAACTCATCGGAATGTCATTATATAAAAGAATGTGTATGAAGCCCCCATTGTGTGATGTGTGGGTGGAGTGTGTCTTTGTCCCTGTGATTAACTGTAACATGCTTGTACTGTATATAAGAAAGCTAAGTTACCATTAAAGGATTCATTTATTCATTTTGGAACCAGTACCAGAGCTTGTGTTGTCTTGGTTATTCTGGGAAATGAAATTGGTCGTGTCTGATGTCTGTCGAACTGTCGGATAAGCTGTCGTGGGGCGATAGAATGGATTATCGTAAACGGTGGTGACCGTTACAGAAAGTAAATTGTGAATGTCTTGAAAGAACAGGAGAGGGGAGGGAGACAGATGGGGGAGAGAAGGGATGGAGATAATGCAGTTCAGTTATTACAGTGTAATACAGTCTGCAGTGCACACACTTGCCCACGGTCCAGGCTAGAATCTCAGGCATCATTCACACACATGCTCCTGATTTTTTTGGGCCCCCCCCTCCCCCACAGTGCTCATGGAGTCCTTTCTGCAACTCGCTCTTCTTCGTGCCAATGAGGATGCGTGGGAAGGAGCAGATTCGGTGGGTGTGGTTCTGTGAACGCTTGCATTATGCAGTGTCAGCGAGCAGAGGGAGGGGGAGGAATGCCCCGCAGATCTGACTGGGGATGCTCTTTCTCTCAGGAGAGACTGTTACTCCAGGGGAGGGGCGAGAAAAAAAAAAAGCAAAAAAAAAAAATGTTTTTTGGGGAGGCACATGGTAGGGCACAGCATAATGTTGGGGGGGGTCAGGGCCCCCTCTGGCCCCCCCTAGAGATGCCTCTGCATGGCAACCCAGGAAGCTTGATTGGGGCCTGGCCTGCAATCCTGCACATGCAGACAGTAAGCTCTGTGAGCTGTGAAGCAGCGCCCATATGGGAGTGCATTTAGGCATGTACTGGCCATCGGGACTACCGGGAGTTTCCCAGTGGGCCGATGGCTCAGTGGGCTGGTTTTTATGCAGAGTTCAGTAACAACGGGAGTGTGGCAGCAAACAGCAGTGGGAATTCAGGGAAGGTGGCCAGTTGGCAGTTGGATGTGAGAGCCCGGGAGGGACAAGAGCTCCACTCCCTCCCTGACCACCAAAAAGGCGAACAGGATTCCTCCACCTCCTCTCTGATCCAATAACAGAGTGGTCCGGGCCAGAGGACAGGCTGACTGGGGGCCCGGAGGAAGGTGACAGCCAGGAGATGGAGGCTGCCAAGGAGCTGCTGGAAGGAGCAGAGCAGTGAGGGAGACTCTGTGCCACACATACCTGCCCGCACACAGAGTCTGTGGAGGGAGGCAAAGGTGGGACTGCAGATAGGGATAGTGCTATGTGGTCTGTCTCAGCCCTCGCCTATTTCTCTCAGCCCCCCTCTTTCTCTTAGCCCCTGTCTCTCAGTCACCCCCTCTGTCTCTCAGCCATCTCTCTGCCCCCTGTCTCTGTCTCTCACCCCCTGTCTCTCAGCCCCCAATCCCTCTGTCTCACTTACTCCCTCTTTCGTCCACTCACCCCTCTCTCTCTCACCCACCCCCTGTCACCCCCTTTTTCTCAAGCCCCCCTCTCTCTCACTCCCACCTCTCTCTCTCTCTCTTTCACTCCCTCTCTCTCACCCTCTCATGATATACAATAATTGGATGTGGAGGCCTTTTGGTGGGCGCAAAACACTTAATAAAGTGTTCAAAAACTGATCAATGAGTATGTGTCTATTTCTTTAGTGATTCCAAAGTGTATAGATCAGCAAAAGAACATCAACATAACAAAAAATTCATATATAATCCATTCAGTTTTAAAGTTCATAAAAAATTGTGGTACAGTGAAAAAAATATTTTAATCAACAAATTTGGTGACTCTTAAAACGTCCCACCCCCTCCCCCCCAGGTCCACACTTACCAAAAAGATGTACCTTCGCAGGATTTTTATTAACAGGATATTCCAATTGCTTCAGAATGCCTTCAGACACTCTGCTTCCTTACTGCCCATGGGAGATGTCAGGGTGGCAAAGGGTTTTACTGGGGCAAGTATTGGGTGTAATTTTCTCCTATGGAGGCAAAGCCAACATTAAGAAAGTGATTGATATTTAAATTCTCCCCCACTCAACCTCACAAAGTCTTATTCATCTTATGGTCTTCTCCAGCCAAGGATGTTTCTGCTTGATGCAGACAATGGGCTTGATAAGCAACATGGCCACCATTTTCCCATGGACCCAGGCTAGTGGGGCGATGCACCCACAGTGGGTGTGTCCACATTGGCCTCAGCTTACAGTAAGTGAGTTAAGGGATGCTGGGTGTCATTCAGTATGGAAAAGAATGGGACATGATGGTGTCAGAAGCGTGTACCCCCCTTGAACAATGGTAGCTTCTGGTCTCCATCCATCATTCTGGTTTTGGCTGAGCTGCACTCTCCCTGTCTGTGGGTTTGTCCACCAGCAGGGTGATTGCCAGACACAGCCTCTGGGTGTTGTTCAAACCTGTTTTATGCTTGCCAAGCCCTCAGTGTCATGCGTGTGATAGTGTTTGCAATACGTTTCCTGTCTTCCTGACTTATTCCCATGCCTTGACCTCCATCTTCACCTGACAGATAGTTTAGATTCCTTTGTTGATGACCTTGGATTGGATTTTGACTATGCCCGGGAGATCAGCCTGCCCTGAACCCAGACTGTCAATGAACCACCCTGCCTGTCTGCCAACCGCCAGCACCTGTTCGCTGTGATGAGTTTGCACCTGCCCTGGCGTGGTAGCCAGGGATTATAGCATTGTGTTTAAGACCTGGGGGCAACCTAATACCGGTAGGCCTGCTTGACTTATGGGAAAGGGGGGCTGTTATAGGCAAAGAACACAGAAGCCAACTATAGTGTCTGACCACCAATGCTAGGGGTAGGCATGACAGCTGTTCTGAGCAGTGAGTATGTGAGTAAAGCACCAAAAGACGGTGGCCAGGATTCAGATACATTGGCGTATCTTTGTACGGGCGTAGCGTATCTTCTTTACGCTATGCCGCCGTAACTTAGCGAGGCAAGTGCAGTATTCACAAAGCACTTGCTCTGTAAGTTGCGCCGGGATAGCGTAAATTGGCCGGCGTAAGCCCGCCTAATTCAAAGTAGGAAGGAGGTGGGCATCATCTAGTTTAAATTAAGCGTGACCCCATGCAAATTAATGGCCGGTCGAACTGGGCATGCGTGCGCATGCTCAGAATCACGTTGCATATACTCCCTAAGATACGTCAGCGCAATGCCTACGACATGAACGTAACCTACGCACGTCGTAGGCATTGCGTACGCGACGTAAAATTTGACGGCGTCATTCCCTGGCCCATACCTTTGCATTACCTGCACCTGCTATATGAGGGGTAACTTTACGCCGGACGTAAGCCTTACGCAAATCGTGTATATGAAGCAGCCAGGCGCATCTACGTTCGTGAATCGGCATATCTTACTCATTTGCATATTTATAATGGGAACGCCGAATGCGTCCAGCGTAACTATGTGCCCACGATACACTGGCGTAGGCAAGTTACGTCGGGCAGAGGAAGCCTATATTTTTGACGTATCTAGGTTTGTGAATCGGTGTAAAGATGCGACGACGTAAATCGTTTGTGAATCCGGGCGGTGAGTATTGCAGCATATTTTACATATTTGAGCGCACTAAGTACTTCATTTTTAAGTCTTTAAACAAAAAATGTATTTACCGTATTTATCGGCGTACAACACGCACAGGCGTATAACACACACCCCAAGTTTAGGAGGGAAGTTTAACCACTTAACGACCGCCGCATTTATATGTACGTCCACAAAATGGCACGTACAGGCAGATGGACGTACTAGTACATCCCTGCCTTCTAGCGGGTCGGGGGTTTGATCGGGACCCCCTTTGCTACATGCGGCGGTCGGTAAGTGTCTGGGAGCGATCCGGGATGAGGGGGCGGCTGTTCGTTTTTGGCCGCCCCCTCGCGATCGCTCTCAGCGAATCAGCTTCCCCCCCGCTCTGCACTTCCTCTGCCTGTGTAATGTAAACACTGGCAGATCCATCATTCTCAAGCCCCCCTCTCTCTCACTCCCACCTCTCTCTCTCTCTCTCTCTCTTTCACTCCCTCTCAGGCGCTTTGTGATGTCACTCTCCTCTCGGCGGTATTTTCGATCCGGCGAGAGGAGAGAAGACATCACACAGTAAGTCGCACCAACACTACATTGACACCATACACATAGGCACATTTAACCCCTTCCGATCATCCCCCCCCCCCCAGCCCCCTATCACAGTGTCACTATTAGCAGTGATCATATATTTACTGATCACTGCATTTAGTGTCAGTGTGACAGTTAGTGTCCAGGGTAGCCCCCTACCCCCCCTAATATAGGTTTAACCCCTTGATCACCGCCCTAGTTAACCCTTTCACCCCCTATTGCCAGTGTCACTAAACAAACAGTTTTCTGATCACTGTATTAGTGTCACTGTTGCCGCTAGGTAGCTAGTTTTTTTTTTTATATTGGGATTTTTTTTTACTAAAGACATGTGGCTGAATACATTTTGGCCTAAATGTTTGACTAAAATTTAGTTTATTCGATTTTTTTTATAACAGAAAGTAGAAAATATCATTTTTTTTCTAAATTTTCGGTATTTTTCCGTTTATATCGCAAAAAATTAAAATCGCAGAGACAATCAAATACCATCAAAAGAAAGCTCTATTTGTGGGAAGAAAAGGACGCAAATTTTGTTTGGGAGCCACGCTGCACGACCGCGCAACTGTCTGTTAAAGCGACGCAGTGCCGAATTGTAAAAACACCTTTGGGCATTTAGCAGCATATTGGTCCGGGGCTTGAGTGGTTAAGGAAAAAACTTTCAGGAGAAAGTTTAAGGAAAAAAACTTACATTTTAAATGCCCATCAATGCAGCCCTATCAGTGTTCATCTACAGCCTTGCCCATCATTGCAGAATGATCAGTGTCTATCTGCAGCCTTGTCCATCATTGCAGAATGATCAGTGTCCATCTGCAGCCTCGCCCACAAATCTGCCTGCCAAGGAGGAAATGAGCGCCGCTGAGATAGACAGAGCCGGATGTCCTGTGTACTCGGCTCCTTTCAGCTCGTTTCACAGTCCCACCCGTTGGCCCACCTCCTATGATGGACATAACACCTGTCCAATGGTGGAAGGTGAGACTGGGCGTGAGCGGAGCCGATTACACAATATACTCAGCCCTGTCTATTTCGTTGGCGCTCGTTCCCTCCTTCCCCTCCGAGGCAGCCATTTGGCAGATAACACAGACCCACGATTTCCCCCTGATTTTAAGGGGAAAAAAGTGTGTGTTATATGCCGATATATACGGTAGTTTAAATTTGGAGTTTGAGGTTGAGCTCTCCCAGAAAACATACATAGGTTTTGAAGAAATATCTGAAGGTGTTTCAGGCTCGCACACTGTGGTCAATATCCAAATTAATACAGTATCTCAGTAAATTAACTATATATATATATATATATATATATATATATATATATATATATATATATATATATATATATATATATATATTAGACATGTGCATTTTGTTTCGTTACGAATTCGGACGAATTTTTCATTATTCGGAAATTTGGATGCATCCGAATTTCCGAATGACAAAATTAACGAATTTAAACAAATTCGACAAAACGCGAACGAAATTCGAATTCAAAACGAATTCGAAAATTCGAATCGAATTCGAATCGAATTCGAATCGAATTTGAATCGAATTCGAGTTGAATTTTGAAAAAAAAATTCTATTCGAAAAGAATTCGAATCGAAAACAAATTCGAATGAAAGTTGAAAGCAAGTTTGAATCAAAATCTAAAAAATATAAATCGATTTTTAAAAAAGAATACAATAAAATAGAATATAAAATAATAAAACAATAGAATGAAAATCAAAGAATAGTAAAGGACAGAATAGAATTTAATAGAATGTAATCAAATACAATAATACAAATACAAATACATACAATCAAATCCGGTAGAAATAATTTCCAATCCAGTAGAAATAATTTCAAATTCAGTTGAAATAATTTCCAAAGCGGTTGAAATAATTTCCAATCCGGTTGAAATAATTTCAAATCCGGTGGAAATAATTTCCAATCCGGTTGAAATAATTTCCAATCCGGTTGAAATAATTTCCAATCCGGTTGAAATAATTTCAAATCCGTTTGAAATAATTTCAAATCCGTTTGAAATTATTTCCAATCCGGTTGAAAAAATTTCCAATTCGGTTGAAATAATTTCCAATCCGGTAGAAATAATTTTCAAATCCGGTTGAAATTATTTCCAATCCGGTGGAAATAATTTCAAATCCAGTAGAAATAATTTCAAATTCGATTGAAATAATTTCCAATTCGGTTGAAATAATTTCCAATCCAGTTGAAATAATTTCCAATCCAGTTGAAATAATTTCCAATCCAGTTGAAATAATTTCAAATCCGGTTGAAATAATTTCCAATCCGGTTGAAATATCATCGAATTTGGTTGAAATATTAACAATAGCGGATGAAATATTGTTGAATTCTGTTGAAATATCAAATATCAAAATATGATCGAATTCATCGAATTTGGTTGAAATATTAACGAATCCGGTAGAAATATTATCGAATCCGGTAGAAATCTTTTCGAATTCGACCGTTTTTCGAATTTGGTTGAAAACGATCGAATTCGACCGGGTTTTCGAATTTGGTCGAAAATGATCTAATTCGACCGGTTTTTTTTGAATTTTTATCAAACGATCGAATTCCGAAAACGAATTTAACAAATTTAACGAATTTAACTTAACGAAATTAATTAAATAACGAATTAAAATGAAACAAAACAAAACAAATGTTTTCCTTTTGCACATGTCTAATATATATATTTAATGCTATTCCCTCTGTGCTCCGTTTTGATCCAAAGACATCTTTATGTACAGAACATCATTAGGGCAGGTTCTTTGTACACGTTAACAAAATTCTATGGGGAACGGAGAATAAAAAAGGTCCATTCCACCAACGTGCTATGCTTATACTTTCCCAGTGTTCAGCTTATCAACTTGATCCTTGACAGTATGTCAATAGCAGACTTTAATAGACAGGCTGCTCCAAATTGAAGGAATCAATTGTTTGATTAAATACCTTTCAAGGATAATTAGTGAGCCGCGGTCACAAAGTCTCAGCCCTTTCATGTTCTCATGAATATCGCTTAGCCGATAGGTCAACAGCTGGGGCGTCTAAGGGAAGAGCGAGGAGGGAAGGAATCTGTCAATGTTCCAACAGCCCAAGAGATGTTCAAAACAAACTTTTAAAAACCACAAGGTTTGTTGCTTAGAAGCGAGAGTGGCCATCAATGGCGTGAGTCAATAAAAGATTATCTCGCATAAACATAAAGTTCCTCAGGATAAGGAATCTTGGGGGAATATGTGGAGTCATTTGTTTCATGAGAAAATAAAGTACGTCAAGTTCCTAAAATTACCAAGAAGAAAAAATAATATGAAGAAGAAGAGGAAGAAAAAGGAATAATAAAAAGAACAAGAAAAATAATATAATAATAGCAAAAAATATTAATAATATTAAGAAGAAGAAAAAAAAGAAAAAGAAGAGGGAATATTAACAATATAAATAACATTAATAATAATTATAATAGATAACAATATCAATAATAATAATCATAAAATAATAATAATAATAATAATAATAAGGAACAATATAAAGAAGAAAAATAGCATGGGTCAATCAAAGATTATCTAACATAAATATAAAGTTCCTCAGAGAAGAAGAAGAATTCATAAATATAATTATTACTAGTGTCATACAACATTAGAATTCTACTATAGCTTGTGGGCGGAGCATTTGTATGATTGCAGTGCCGTAAAGTTTAGCTGCTTTGTCCAACATTCGACGGACACCATAAGCCTTCAATTGAAAGATTCAACCTTAATTCATTCGGATTTTTGGAGGAATGCATTTTTTAATGAAACAAAATAAATAAAAACGAATTTCAGGAGTAACTAAATAAATATATTTTTCGGATGAAAACATAATTTCGAAACAAACTTTTTCAGTGTGCACATGTCTACTGAGGACTAGGGATGAGCCAAACCCCGTTCACCAGAACCTGCGAACAGACCAAAAGTTTGTGTGAAATTTAGAACCCTGTTAAAGTCTATGGGACTTGAACGTTTGAAATCTAAAGTACTAATTTTAAAGGCTAATATGCAAGTTATTGTCCTAAAAAGTGTCTGGGGACCCGGGTCCTGCCTCAGGGGACATGTATTAATGCAAAAAAAAGTTTTAAAAACAGCAGTTTTTTCAGGAGCAGTGATTTTAAATGACTTTTTTAACTTCAGAAATGACACATTGTGCAGGGACAATTCTAAGCACGGGAAACAAGCACTACTTCACAGGCATACCATACACCCCCCCCCCCCCCCAGGTATGACATTTAAAGGAATATTTCACTTTTATTGTTTCACTTTAAGCATTATTAAAATCACTGCTCCCGAAAAACGGCCCTTTTTTTTAAACTTTTTTTGCATTGATACATGTCCCCTGGGGCAGGACCCAGGTCCCCAAACACTTTTTATGACAATAACTTGCAGTGTGTTCTGCGGCTTTTCGAATTTGCTACGAACACCCCAAATTGTTCGCTGTTCGGCGAACCGGCTCATCCCTACTGAGGACTATTGGTATGAATTGAAACACCAGTTATGAACCAGGTCTTCTGTTCCAACATTAGTACCTGTGTTCACAAAGGTTATTCTGGCTGAATAGACACACATATCCACAAACACACTGCAATTGTGGAAAATCTTCCCAGAAGAGTGGATGCTGTTATACTCCCCAAAAAACAGCAACTCCATATAAATGCCCAAGGTTTTGGAATAGGGTATCCAATGGACTCAAATAAGTGCAATGGTCAGGTCCACAAACTATTAGCCACGGTGTAGTATAGCATAAACAGCAGGGCCAAGGTGCTTTGTACCCAGGCACCTGCAGAGATGGGGGGTGCCGAAGTGCCAGAGTTCTCCCCTCCCTCCTTCCTTCCTTGTTTGTGTCTGTCCAGAACTAGTGTTCTGAGCATAGGTGTGTGTCTTTCCAGAACTGGTGTGTGAGCATAGGGCAGCCCGTCCAGCCTTGCAGTGCTTGGGGAAGGGGTCGCTCCTTTTCCTGACACAAGGGTTCTAGTTTTCAGTGGCACCGTCTCCACCAACTCCAGTTGGAATGCCTCCCCCTCCCATCTCTATCTTGGGCTGCACAGAGAGATAACCAAGGAGAGTCACAGTGTTGAGTGTGCTGTGTGCTGGGGATGGCATCCCCAGCATCCCTTTACACATGCTCTGGGCTGCCCCTGCTTTAGATGTTTTATTGCATGATAGCTTGCATAGGATACACAGCCCCTGCTCATCTCTTGTACTATGTCTGCAGTCTCTGACCATCTCCTGTATAATGTCTGCAGTCTCTGACCATCCCTTGTACTATATCTGCAGTCTCTGACCATCTCCTGTATCATGTCTGTAGTATGTCTGGGGGCTCTTTCTAACAGACTATCTAACAAAAGCCCTCTCTTGTGTCCATCAGAGAGGCCTTCCTCCAGCTCCCAATAAAGTACTCTGCTTCTCTTCCTGTATTTTGTTTATTGTTAAGAGATCATGTAAGGATCCCAGGTTAATGAAGATTTTGTGGGGGAGTATATCTGTGGTTGAGTCATTGCCATAGAAACATTTATAAAGGGGAGGAGTTACTAAAAGGACCATGCCCCTGGGGGGGGGCGCCAGAAATATTTCTGCACCTAGGCGCCTGTGACCCTAGGATCGGCCCTGATAAACAGATCGGTTAAACTGACAGGGTTTCTACATTTTTGCACAGACCAAATTGTATGTTTTTATTATTCTATTTCATTAAAAAAAACAAAAGAAACAGTAATCTATGTTTGTACACAAATGTGCATGTATACCAACCCGCCACACATCATTGCACATATCACTGTATAGTATTAAAGCCTGTAGCTAACTTCTCTTACTAACTTCTCCTACTAAGCATGCAGGTTATACACTAATGTGCTAATACCAACGTTATTAAGTCATGTGAGCTCATTACCGTGGTATATTAATTGCTCTAATGGTTTGCTGGCTGTTATATCAGCTAATAAGAGTCACTTTTATTTTCGCACCATTTTAATTGCTAAAAGCATTACATTGATGCTTTCAGCTAATGCATGAAAGCAAATGAGAGGAAATGGTAATTTTTTTATTTACCATGGTGTTTAAAGAAGCAAACAAAAACATTATTTTTAAAGTCCACATACATTTTTTATCATCATTATTATTATTATTATTATTATTATTATTAAAGCTTCTAGGACCTAATTTTGTTTACCAGAGTTCACTGTTGCATGATGATCTGCAGTGTCTCTTCTGATACTGGACATTGTGACTAGGGATGAGCTTCGAGTTCGAGTAGAACTCATGTTCGACTCGAACATTGCCTGTTCGCCGAACAGCGAACTATTTGGGGTGTTCACGGCAAGTTTGTGTGAACTTTAGAACCCTGTTAAAGTCTATAGAACTCGAACGTTTGAAGTCTAAAGTGGGGTGGAGGTCCCCTTAAAATCCAGACCAGACATGAAGGGTCTGGAATGGATATTTGGGGGGGAACCCCACATCATTTTTTTTTATTTGACGCAGGGTTCCCCTTAATATCCATACCAGACCCTAAGGTGAGTGATTTTAAATTACTTTTTTCCTTCAGAAATTACACTTTGTGCAGGGACAGTTCTAAGCACAGGAAACAAGCGCTACTTTACAGGCATACTATACACCCCCCTAGGTACGAAATTTAAAGGAATATTTCAATTTTATTGTTTCACTTTAAGCATTATTAAAATCACTGCTCCTAAAAAAAAGTCTGTTTTTTAAAACTTTTTTTTGCATTGATACATGTCCCCTGGGGCAGGACCCGGGTCCCCAAACACTTTTTAGGACAATAACTTGCATATTAGCCTTTAAAATTAGTACTTTAGATTTCAAATGTTCGAGTCCCATAGACTTTAACAGGGTTCTAAAGTTCACACAAACTTTTGGTCTGTTCGCAGGTTCTGGTGCGAACCTAACCCAGGGGTGTTCGGCTCATCCCTAATTGTGACATTGGAAGACTTGAGGATCATGTAGAGACCTGACGAGGACCCTGTGAAGACCCTGTACAGACCTTGTGAAGACCCTGTTGAGACCCTGTGAAGACCTAGTGAGAACCCCACTGAAGACCCTGTGAGAACCAAGGGAAGTCCCTAGAGGAAGCCTGTTAGGACTAAGGATAGACCCTGTTAAGACTATGTGAAGTCCCTGTAAGGACTCAATAAAGATTCTGTGAGGAACCTGCGAAGACCCTGTAAGAACACTGTGAAGGCCCTCTGTGAACACAGTGAAGACCCTTTTGTCATGACATTGGAATACTTGAGGACCCTGTGAGGACCCTGTAGAGACCGTGTGAAGACCCTGTTAGAACCCAGTGAAGACAATGTTAGTAATAAGATTAGACCTTGTAGAGACCATGTGAACTCCCTGTAAGGACTCAATGAAGACCCTGTGTAGAACATGTGAAGACCCTGTTATGACCCTGTAAAAACCATGTGAAGACCAAATCTGAACTTATCAAAGAACTTGTGAGAAGCCAGTGAAAACCCTGTATTGGTGTCAGGACCTGGGACCTCTTCTGTGTCTGGCATTGACTCTCTTCCCACTGAGCTATCTGGGATGCTGGACAGCTCACTGCTTGATCTGCTGGATAAACCCATATGATCCATTAGACTACTCTGCTTGGTGTCTTGATTGCAGCTGAACCTTGAACCCCTTGCTCCTCCCGTGAACTTCCAATAAAAGCCTTGACTCAGCACTTCCTCTTTGCCAGGTTATTTAGCCTTCTCTGCCAGTGCCTTGCTGTTGTTTTTCCTGCTGCCATTTGTACCTGCAACCACTCATGTTTGACCCTCGGCCTTTTCCTGGACTACTCAACTGCCTGATCCTAATCTTCAACCACCTGTGTTTGACCCTCTGCCTGCTCATTGACTACACTTCTGCTTGATCCCAACCTGCAGCCACTCGTGATTGATCCCTTGGCTTGTTTACTGACCACACTGCCGTTTCATCCTTGTCTGCCTATCTGCTACTGTACCCCGGCTTGCTCACACCCTGGTGAGGCAAACTTGAGGACTGTGACCTGGTACTAACTCGCAGCTAAATCCATCTCCACCATCAGGAGCTCTGGTGAACACCAGCTAGTACTTAGACTCCGCACCTCAGGGGAGTCTGTGTCATCTGCCAGAAGTGACTGCTTGTATGCCTGTCCTGCCACTGCTGTAGCTACTGGCCTCTGAGCCTGACGCCTGATCGTGACAATTGGACTCTTGTCGTGTGTACAAGGCATAACAGGGTCATGCTAGAAAGACATAAACAACATTCTGACTGCATACACCAGAACATTTTTCAGATATATAGTTGGCAAAACTTTTAGTTAAGGAAAAAAATGAGCATGTCGATTGATTACTTTATTTTTACAAGCAAGTTTTAGCCTGACTTTGTGATAAATCCTCAAAGTGGATAATTTGACGTAAGTTCCTGACCCAACGCATTCTTATCTCCTGTTAAATTTTTGAACGTGCAAATTATATGTCTTGTCTTCCGTCTCAGCATAATGAAAGACTGTTATTTTTTATTAGCGATTTCACGGAACTCCACTTAAGTGCCGCTGAGGTCAATTTTCACAAGTTTTACTCCTTTTTCTACATCTAGTTAGCAGGAAAAAATATCAAGTCATGGAAATCAATAAAGTCATAAGTTAATAAACTTGGGAAAATAACTCTGGTGTCAGCAGAGAACATCAAGAGATCACCCTGCTTTAAATTTAGAACATAAAATATAGTCTGGTGTCACACGGCTCCCCAAAGTGGCCAGGACAGTGCGGGTAATTAGGGTACTGCAAATCTCAGTCACGCTCATTATTACAACATTCTGCATCTTTTAAAGTTGGAAGCGGAGGAGAGTCAATTTGAGTGCCTCTATTCTGGGAATGAGGGAGTTCAGTAAGAAAGGCCTCACTTGGGGCTCTTTATCTTTCCGAAACTTGCCGAGTCTATCGTTTTTGGAAGAACAAAGCCAAGCACTATAAAGCAGATTTATTTAATAATAGGGTTTTTCATATGACTGATATGGTAAATCCAGCAATGAAAGTGGCACCGTCAAGATCAGAGAAACCAATGGTGCGAAATCTGAAAGCTGTTCAGTCTTATGTCACAATGGAAAACCCTTTATTTCCTTTTCTCTTTCCTATGTCTTCATTCTTCCCTTTCCTTTTTTTCATTTTCCTTTCCTACTTCTTTTTCTTTTACTTTTCCTCAATATTTCCTTTCCCTTTTTTCCCTTTCTCTTCTCTTGCTTTTTTCCGTTTCTTTTCATTTCAGATCAGAGGAGGAACTAAAAACCAATGGTGCAAAATCTGAAAGCTGTTCAGTCTTATGTCACAATTGAAAACCCTGTGATGGTCCTCTTCTCTTCTCTCCTCTGTTTTGTTTTTTGTTTTTTCCTTTCTTCACCCTTCCCTTCTTATTTCCTTCCCCTTTCTTAATTTCTCTTCTCTTATTTTTTTTTATTTTCAGATCAGAGGAGAAATTAAAAACCAATGGTGCAAAATATAAAAGCTGTTCCGTCTTATCTCTCAATGGAAAACCCTGTGATGGTCCTCTTTTCTTCTCTCCTCTCCTTTGTTTTTTGTTTTTTCCTTTCTTCACCCTTCCCTTCTTATTTCCTTTCCCTTTTTTAATTTCTCTTCTCTTAATTTTTTTCTTTCCAGATCAGAGGAGAAATTAAAAGCCAATGGTGCAAAATCTGAAAGCTGTTTCGTCTTATGTCACAATAGAAAACTCTTTATTCCCTTTCTCTTTGGCCCCATACACGATCGAATATATCTGCTGAAACTGGCTTGACGGACCGTTTCAGCGGACATATCTGATCGTGTTTGAAATTTGTCCGCCAGAGACATGTCCGTCGGATATATCCGGTGGTTAGTACACTAACCAGCGGACAGAAATCCCTGTGCATGCGTCCAATGGATTCGACGCATGCGTGGAAGTATTTTACTTCCTGGAGTGGTAACGTGGCGGCGTCAACATCACCGCCACGTCACCACGTCCTCAGTCCGAGGGGATTTTCATCCGATGGTGTGTACACACCATCGGACCAAAATCCGATGAGACATGTCCGCTGGAAACGGTTCGTCGGACATGTTTGAGCGGACATGTCTCATCGTGTGTACGCGGCCTTTCCTGTGTGGATATTACAGTGGGGAGATGTGGATATTACAGTGGGGGGGATGTTGATATTACAGTGGATGAGATGTGGATATTACAGTGGATGAGATGTGGATATTACAGTGGGGGGAGATGTGGATATTACAGTGGGGGAGATGTGGATATTACAGTGGGGGAGATGTGGATATTACAGTGGGGGAGATGTGGATATTAGAGTGGGGAGAGATGTGGATATTACAGTTTGGGAGATGTAGAAATTACAGTGGGGGAGATGTGGAAACTACAGTGGGGGACATGTGGATATTACAGTGGGGGAGATGTGGATATTACAGTGGGGAGATGTGGACATTACAGTGGGGAACATGTGGATATTACAGTGGGGGAGATGTGGATATTACAGTGGGGGAGATATTACAGTGGATATTACAGTGGGGAGATATTACAGTGGATATTACAGTGGGGATGTGGATATTACAGTGGAGATGTGGATATTACAGTGGGGAGATATGTATTACAGGGGGAGATGTGGATATTACAGTGGGGAGATGTGGATATTACAGTGGGGATGTGGATATTACAGTGGGGGGGATGTGGATATTACAGTGGGGGAGATGTGGATATTAGTGGGGAGATGTGGATATTACAGTGGGGTGATGTGGATATTACAGTGGGGGAGATGTGGATATACAGTGGGGGAGTGGATATTACAGTGGGGGATATTACAGTGGGGGATGATATTACAGTGGGGGATGTGGATATGGGGAGATGTGGACAGTGGGGAGATGTGGATATTACAGTGGGGAGTGTGAATTTTACATGTGGATGTGGATTACAGTGGGGGGAGATGTGGATATTACAGTGGGGGGAGATATTACAGTCTGTGGGGATATTACAGTGGGGGAGATGTGGATATTACAGTGGGGGGATATGGATATTACAGTGGGGGGGATGTGGATATTACAGGGGGGAGATGTGGATTACAGTGGGGAGATGTGGATATTGGGGGAGATGTGGATATTACAGTGGGGATGTGGATATTACAGTGGGGGAGATGTGGGTATTACAGTGGGGAGATGTGGATATTACAGTGGGGAGATGTGGATATTACAGTGGGGGAGATGTGGATTACAGTGGGGAGATGTGGATATTACAGGGGGGGGGGAAGTGTGGATATTACAGTGGGGAGATGTGGATATTGTGGATATTACAGTGGATATTACAGTTGGGAGATGTGAATATTACAGTGGGGGAGTGTGGATTTTACAGGGGTGAGATGTGGATATTACAGTGGGGGGAGATGTGGATATTACAGTGGGGGAGATGTGGATATTACAGTGGGGGAGATGTGGATATTACAGTGGGGGAGATGTGGATATTACAGTGGGGAGATGTGGATATTACAGTCTGTGGATTACAGTGGGGAGATGTGTATATTACAGTGGGGAGATGTGGATATTGCAGTGGGGAGATGTGGATATTACAGTGGGGAGATGTGGATATTACAGTGGGGGGGAGATGTGGATATTACAGTGGGGGGAGATGTGATATTACAGTGGGGGGAGATTTGGATATTACAGTGGGGAGATGTGGATATTACAGTGGGGGAGATGTGGATATTACAGTGGGGAGATGTGGATATTACAGTGGGGAGATGTGGATATTACAGTGGGGAGATGTGGATATTACAGTGGGGGAGATGTCTGTGGATTACAGTGGGGAGATGTGGATATTACAGTGGGGGAGATGTGGATATTACAGTGGGGGGAAATGTGGATATTACAGTGGGGAGATGTGGATATTACAGTGGGGAGATGTGGATATTACAGTGGGGAGATGTGGATATTACAGTGGAAAGATGTGGATATTACAGTGGGGGAGATGTGGATATTACAGTGGGGGGAGATGTGGATATTACAGTGGAGGAGATGTGGATATTACAGTGGAGGAGATGTGGATATTACAGTGGGGGAAGATGTGGATATTACAGTGGGGGGTGATGTGGATATTACAGTGGGGAGATGTGGATATTACAGTGGGGGAGATGTGGATATTACAGTGGGGGGGGGTGTGGATATTACAGTGGGGGGATGTGGATATTACAGTGGGGGAGATGTGGATATTACAGTGGGGAGATGTGGATATTACAGTGGGGGAGATGTGGATATTACAGTGGGGGAGATGTGGATATTACAGTGGGGAGATGTGGATATTACAGTGGGGGAGATATCTGTGGATTACAGTGGGGAGATGTGGATATTACAGTGGGGGAGATGTCTGTGGATTACAGTGGGGAGATGTGGATATTACAGTTGGGAGATGTGAATATTACAGTGGGGGGAGTGTGGATTTTACATGGGTGAGATGTGAATATTACAGTGGGGGGAGATGTGGATATTACAGTGGGGGGAGATGTCTGTGGATATTACAGTGGGGGGAAATGTGGATATTACAGTGGGGGGAGATGTGTATATTACAGTGGGGAGATGTGGATATTACAGTGGGGAGATGTGGATATTACAGTGGGGGAGATGTCTGTGGATTACAGTGGGGAGATGTGGATATTACAGTGGGGGAGATGTCTGTGGATTTCAGTGGGGAGATGTACAGTGGGGGAAATGTGGATATTACAGTGGGGAGATGTGGATATTACAGTGGGGGAGATGTGGATATTACAGTGGGGGGAGATGTGGATATTACAGTGGGGGAGATGTGGATATTACAGTGGGGAGATGTGGATATTACAGTGGGGGGAGATGTGGATATTACAGTGGATGTGGATATTACAGTGGGGGAGATGTGGATATTACAGTGGGGGGTGAGATGTGGATATTACAGTGGGGGATGTGGATATTACAGTGGGGGGGGGGTGTGGATATTACAGTGGGGGAGATATTACAGTGGATATTACAGTGGGGAGATGTGGATATTACAGTGGGGGAGATGGATATTACAGTGGGGGAGATGTGGATATTACAGTGGGGGATTACAGATGTGGGGAGATATTACAGTGGGGGAGATGTGGATATTACAGTGGATGTGGATATTACAGTGGGGGAGATGTGGATATTACAGTGGGGGGATGTGGATATTACAGTGGGGGAGATGTGGGATTACAGTGGGGAGATGTGGATATTACAGTGGGGGAGATGTGGATATTACAGTGGGGGGATTACAGTGGGGAGATGTGGATATTACAGTGGGGGATATTACAGTGGGGAGATGTGGATATTACAGTGGGGGAGATGTGGATATTACAGTGGGGGGAAATGTGGATATTACAGTGGGGAGATGTGGATATTACAGTGGGGGAGATATATTACAGTGGGGGAGATGATATTACAGTGGGGAGATGTGGATATTACAGTGGGGGAGATGTGGATATTACAGTGAGGGGGATATGGATATTACAGTGAGGGGGGATGTGGATATTACAGTGGGGGAGATGTGGATATTACAGTGGGGAGATGTGGATATTACAGTGGGGAGATGTGGATATTACAGTGGGGAGATGTGGATATTACAGTGGGGGAGATGTGGATATTACAGTGGGGATGTAGATATTACAGTGGGGGAGATGTGGATATGGGGAGATGTGGACAGTGGGGGAGATGTGGATATACAGTGGGGAGATGTGGATATTACAGTGGGGGAGATGTGGATATTACAGTGGGGGAGATGTGGAGATATTTACAGTGGGGGAGATGTGGATGTCTGTGGATTACAGTGGGGAGATGTGGATATTACAGTGGGGAGATGTGGATATTACAGTGGGGGGAGATGTGGATGTGGATTACAGTGGGGGATGTGGATATTACAGTGGGGGAGATGTGGATATTACAGTGGGGAGGGGATATTACAGAGGGGGGATGTGGATTACAGTGTGTGGATATTACAGTGGGGGAGATGTGGATATTACAGTGGGGAGATGTGGATATTACAGTGGGGGAGATGTGGATATTACAGTGGGGAGATGTGGATATTACAGTGGGGAGATGTGGATATTACAGTGGGGGAGATGTGGATATTACAGTGGGGAGATGTGGATATTACAGTGGGGGAGATGTGGATATTACAGTGGGGGAGATGTGGATATTACAGTGGGGGAGATGTGGATATTACAGTGGGGAGATGTGGATATTACAGTGGGAGATGTGGATATTACAGTGGGGGAGTGTGGAACAGTCTGTGGATATTACAGTGGGGAGATGTGGATATTACAGTGGGGGAGATGTGGATATTACAGTGGGGAGATGTGGATATTACAGTGGGGGAATGTCAGTGTGTGATATTACAGTGGGGAGATGTGGATATTAGTGGGGAGATGTGGATATTACAGTGGGGGAGATGTGGATATTACAGTGGGGGGAGATGTGGATATTACAGTGGGGAGATGTGGATATTACAGTGGGGGAGATGTGGATATTACAGTGGGGAGATGTGGATATTACAGGGGGGAGATGTGGATATTACAGTGGGGAGATGTGGATATTACAGTGGGAGATGTAGATATTATATTACAGTGGGGGAGATGTGGATATTTATGTGGATATTACAGTGGGGGAGATGTGGAGATGTGGATATTACAGTGGGGGGAGATGTGGATATTACAGTGGGGGAGATGTGGATATTACAGTGGGGAGATGTGGATATTACAGTGGGGGAGATGTGGATATTACAGTGGATATTACAGTGGGGGGAGATTACAGTGGATGTGGATATTACAGTGGGGAGATGTGGATATTACAGTGGGGAGATGTGGATATTACAGTGGGGGAGATGTCTGTGGATTACAGTGGGGAGATGTGGATATTACAGTGGGGGAGATGTCTGTGGATTTCAGTGGGGAGATGTAGATATTACAGTGGGGGAAATGTGGATATTACAGTGGAGGGGATGTGGATATTACAGGGGGGAGATGTGGATATTACAGTGGGGGGAGATGTGGATATTACAGTGGGGGGAGATGTCTGTGGATATTACAGTGGGGGAGGTGTGGATATTACTGTGGGGGGAGATGTGGATATTACAGTGGAGGAGATGTGGATATTACAGTGGAGGAGATGTGGATATTACAGTGGGGGAGATGTGGATATTACAGTGGGGGGTGATGTGGATATTACAGTGGGGAGATGTGGATATTATAGTTTTAAACATATTGTATGGCTCTGACGGAATTACATTTTAAAATATGTGGCGTACATGGCTCTCTCAGCCAAAAAGGTTCCCGACCCTGGTGTAGAGCTTTAATCTTAGACATGATGTGCCAATTCCAAGTCTTTATTTTTTTTTTGTACTCCAAAAGACAAGGGTCCTTTTAGGGGCCTGGTGACAAAAGCTCTTCCTATTGGCTATGCAACTAGGGGTCCTATTAATTTCCAGAAGACTCCAGTGGCCAGGGCTGGACTGGGACAGAAATTTGGCCCTGGACTTCATCCAGACTGGCCCACTTTGACAGGTCTCTCTCATGGCGGCCGGTAAACTCCCGCACCCCACCTCCCGGCCACCCAAGCCCCCTCTCCCCCTTCACTAGCCAGTAGCCATTCTACTTTATTAGAGTAGAACAGCTGGTACTGGTACTCTTATAGGCAGTACCAGTGGGGAAGCTAGACATTATTTCACCCGGGTCAAAAAATCAGGTCGGTGCCCCCTTATGGGACAAGATTAGGCAGAAGTGAGAAATCCTCTGCTCCTCTGGTCCTCCCCCTGCTTCTTTGTTCCCCCCATGTGAGCGCTGCGGGGAGGGAGAGAGACAGAGGAGCAGAGGGGGGCGACAGTCCGCTGTCACTGAAGCCGGCCCACTGAGCCATCGGCCCACCGGGAAACTCCCTGTAGTCCCAATGGCCAGTCCATCCCTGCCAGTGGCACATTGATTTTACTATGATGGGACGGGTAGGTTTGGGCACTTACTGTAACACTGTAGTGTCCATGGGTCAGGAATGCTCTGAGCAATACATTCCAATGCATTGGGCCTGAATAGGCCCCCCCCCCCCAAAAAAAAAGTTGAGCCAGCGTTCCTCTTTAAGCCAGCCCTCTATTTGTCTTTTCTCACCCAGAAAATAACTTCACCAATTAGGCAGACCTCAAAGCCCTTGCTTGATAATCTCACAATGCCAGTTTATTACCTTCATGCATTTAATAAGAACATTTGTTGCGAGAAAATGAGTTTTTATATCCTTTTACTAATCACAGCGTGCACCATTTATTTATTTAGCATAATGCAAAATTAAAAGGCTAAATTATATTTCCAAGTTTAGTTTACTAAGCAGTAAATAACTTTGCACGGCCCCACGTTTAGTTCCGTCTAGTGGAAATTAGTGGAAAATGACTTTCAGGTGAAATGGAAATTGATGAGTTTTTAATATGTAAAATGCCAATTAATTTCAGAAATAGCTTCTTCTAAAGTCAAAATTGCAGTAAGTAGTTTGTGATATGCAGCGGAAGAAACTTCATATTATTTCAGTCGAGACTTCATTGCCACAACAACCTCTTCTGCCCCCTAGTGTCCTGTATCAGTGTTACACCCCGCTTTTCTGTTTAAGGACAATCCGGAAAAAAAATACACAGCTTATTCATAATTTATGAAAAAAGGAAAAATGTTGTACTGTTGGCTGTTGTTTATTTACTTATCACATTTTCTTTATTTTGGAGGCAGCAGTGAAAAGAAAACACATTTCAGCCTGTAACGGGTAATAGAACCTATCTTTGTCAAAATTCAGTATCTGTAGGGCCGTCCAGCAGCTTCTCCAGCTATTGGAAACGTATCCAAAGCTGCGAGGAGCTGGTCTGTAATTCCCAATCTGTAATGAAAACAAAAGTGTGGGCCAGATTCTCAGCGGCATTACGACGGAGTATCTCAGATACCCTGTCGTATCGCCGTTTTTTTTTGTCTCGTATCTATGCGCGTGATGCTTAGCATCACTTTTGCATAGATACGCTTCTACATCCGACAAGTGTAAAACCATTACACTTGCGGATCGTAGTTGTAATGACAACTCCGGCCACTAGGTGGCCTTTACGTTGTTTTCTCATTTGCATATGCAAATGAGGTAGTACGCCGATTCCCGATCGCTTTTACGCCGCCCCGTCGTCGCGTACGTCGTTTTTCGTCCGCGTAAGGTTACCCCAGCTTCGATGTGGAGTAACCTTACGAAGTACCGTTGGGTGCCGTCGGATGCCATGTTAAGTATGGCCTCGGGACCGCGTCGTTGTGCGTCGTTTACGTCGTTTGCGTACGTCAATTCTCAACGGGGCTGGCGTACGCTGCGATTACGACGTTTACATTGAGAAAATGTGACGTCCTTTGGAGCATGCGCACTGGGCTTTTTCCCCGGCTGGCGCATGCGCAGTTCGTTCGACGCGGGGGCGCGCTTAATTTAAATACAAGCCGCCCCATTTGAATTGCGCGGGTTTACGCTGGGCGATTTACGCGACGCAGGCGAAAACTACGGAGCAAGTGCTTTGAGATTAAAGCACTTGCTCTAGTACGATGCGACGCGGCGTAGTGTAACTGGCTTACGCTACGCCGCCGGAATTCTATGAGAATCTGGCCCTAAATCTTTAGAAATCTTTTTCAGCAGTTTTATACACAGGTTTCAAATCTGTCAATACACCTTTTTCCAATTTAAAAAAAAAACGTAACCACTTAACAACCGGGCCTATTCTGACACTTCTCTCCTACATGTGAAAATCATATTTTTTTTGCTAGAAAATTACATAGAACCCCCAAACATTATATATGTTTTTTTTTTAGCAGAGACCCTAGAGATTACAATGGTGGTCATTGAAACCGTATATCTCACACGGTATTTGCGTAGCAATTTTTCAAGCGTGTTTTTTGGGGATTTTTTTTTGCATAATGTGAAAGATAAAGTTACGGCGAGTGAACCCAACATGTCATGCTTCAAAAATTGCACACACTCATGGAATGGCGCCAAACTTCGGTACTTAAAAATCCCCATAGGCGACGCTTTACATTTTTTTACTGGTTACATGTTTTGAGTTACAGAGGATGTCTAGGGCTAGAATTATTTCTCTCGCTCTAACGTTTGCAGCGACACCTCACATGTTGTTCACTTCTGCGTGCGAGCACACGGGGACAGGGACACTTTAAAAAAATATATATATATATATATTGTTCATTTTACTTAAAAAATGTATTTTGAAAATATATTTTTTTATCACTTTTATTCTTATTACAAGGAATGTAAACATCCCTTGTAATAGGAATATGGCATTACAGGACGTCTTTACAGTGAGATATGCGGTCAATAAGACCCCTATCTTATCTCAAGGCTGGGAAGCCTAAAATAAAAAATAAAATAAAAAAAGATCACCGCTTAACAGCTGAGGTGGCGCCATTTTTTTGAATGCAGAGGCTGGGCGCGACGTCATAACATCGCGCCCAGCCGCCGACGATCATAGAGTATCCAGCAACCACCTGGTCTGCCAGAAATCTCTATGATCAACATCTGGGGCTGGGGGATCCTCTCACTGACGCACTGATTGCACAGGTGAGTCGGTAGAAGCACCGGAGGGCGGCGGGAGGGGGGACGTCCCCTCTCGCCGCCTGTAAGAACGATCAAGTGGCGGAACAGCTGCTATGACAATTCTTATTCTTAGATTCCTACCTTTAGTTATTCTCAAGAAACCCCCCTGTGTTTCTCTGTACCGAGTGGGTCTAATGGGAGTGGTTTCATAATTAACCATTAGGTGTGCAGCTACAGAGCACTAATGAGGACATCTGCTGGGCCTGCATCCCTTTAGATGTGTTCCTATTGGGAGTATCTCTCCAAAAATTACATTTCTGTTTTAGGGGATGCCTGAAATCTATCTTGTATCTTGGTGAAGATTTCTGGGGAAATTGGTGAGCCAATCACACAAGCAGGAAATTATGTTTCTGGGGAGTGGTCAGTACACACTCTGTGTACAGAACAACTCCAGGGAGCCATATTGCAATGCGTTCTTAGAAAATTACATTGGCTGCAATTTAGAAAGGAAAGTTAATCTTTAACCTCCCTGGCGGTATGATTCTGTCTGGAATTACGTACCAAAAGCGGTACAATTATTTTGCATGGAAATTTGGTGATATGTATTATAGGCCTGCAATTCTTAGTAATTACTTACTTAAACCTGACCAAAACAAGACTCTAGTAGACATTCCAGATGTGATAAATTGGAAACACAAACACATGAATTATAATCTGATAAATAATATAATTTTATTCAATAATACAAAGAAAAATTAAAGATATTAGTCAAACAAAGAAATTTAATACACATCCTGGGTGTGAAAAAGTTTGAAACATGGAATTTGACAAAGTCCGACGTTGCAATCTGGGCAATAGTACCTGGTTTCCTTTCGGATTTTTTTTCCATTTCCATCCCTCTTGGAACAGCAAACGATGCACATCCTGGTAGGCGCTAACTTTCGTGCGGTTGGCGGTACAAAGTCTACAAAATGACGACCTGTCAGGCGCTCTGGATTGCCAACGTCAACAGAGCGTCGTCCGGGTCTGTTAGCAGACACTGATGGCGTCGGGTGGTTGATAAAAATTTGCTCAGCCAGCTTCCATATAAAATCGCAATGAATAAGAGGTGTGTTCGTGTTTGCCTTATAAAGAATATACGCGTTCCAAAGACATTGTTCAAGGAGATGTCTGAAAATCTTTTTGTAGTACTTTTTTTGTTGTTTGCGCATCGCCGGGTAAAATGTCATCGCCTGATCGGCTCGGTCGACACCCCCCATCGTGTAATTGTAGTCGATCACTACTTGTGGCTTCAGCACATCTTTTCCCTGTTTTGTGCGGACCATGGTAGTGGAAGTGCTTTGCACGGTGCTCATGACACACACGTCCTTTTTGTCTCTCCATCTCATTGCCATCATTTTTCCCTTTTGGAAGGCAACCATCTCTCCTTTTTTTAATTTCTTCTTGCCAAACGTAGATGGCATGTCACGCCGGTTTGGCCTCACTGTACCATACCCATCCGTTTTGTTGAGGAGCAGAACCTCATATAGTTCCGGTGACGTATAAAAATTGTCTGTTGTCACGCAATATCCCTGGTTCAGTAATGGGTCCAGCAGTGAAAGGACTGACGATGTGGCCATCCCATAGCGGCTGTACTTGGGATCAAACTTTGTACCTTTCCCGGTGTAAATTACCGCATTCCAAATATATCCCGTGGAAGATTCACATAGCATATAAAACTTTACGCCAAAGCGCGCCCTTTTGGACGCAATAAATTGGATCCAGCTCAGGCGTCCCTTGTAGGCCATCAGACTTTCGTCCACACTGACATCCCTTTCTGGCACGTAGGTCCGCTGGAAGTTGGCGACAATCATCTGGTACACCTCCCAGATTTTTTTGAGCTTGGGCGCAGGATGCGTGGCCTCATCAAACTCTTCGTTGTTGGCGAAGTGTAAGTTTTTCATAATCAGTGAAAAACGATACTCAGACATCACAGTCCCAAAAAATGGCATGGCCAGCATCTTGTTGGTGGTCCAGTACCATTTCTGGAGCGGTTTGCCCACCACCCCTTGAAGGATGATGAGTCCTAGAAAGTTCCATATGTCCTCTTTAGTGACAGGTTCCCATTTTCTGGATCGGGAAAATCTGGCACGCAGAGTAGCAGATTGCTGATCGTGGTATTGATTGGTCTCTGTCACAATTTTTAAAATTACCTCCTCAGAAAGAAAGAGTTTCAGGTACGCCAGAGGGTTGTCACTCTCCACATCAACCTTCATCCCAGGAGATCCAGTGAATCGGAACCTCGGGGGCGCTGCCTGGTCCGCATCGCTGTCTATAGCGCACCAAGTGCGCACATCACTTATGTCAGGTGCGGGATCATCGGCGTTGTCACTTTCTGCATCAGTGTCGGTGTCAGAGCCGGATGACAAATCGCCCCACGACTCACTGTCGCTCTGTTCTGCGATCAACTCAGTTTCGCTGCCGCTGTCGCTGTCGCTCAGCAGATCAAAAATCGCATTCGTAGGACAGCGCTTTTTAGATGCCATTTTCAAAGGATTTTGAAAGGTTTTATTATATATTATTATATATGGCAAGGGGCACTGAAAGGGCACTGTGTCAGATTCCAAGGTGATACAGTGTAATCCTCTCAGATTACATTGTATCACCTAGTTTTTATGTGTTTGTGTTTGTGCACATTTGAATTTCCCTCCCAGTTCCGCTCCCATGCACCATTGCGGTGCAGGGAACGGAACCAGGAAGTCAGGTGAGCGGTGGATGGCGCGGCTGGGATCTCGGCGGCGATCACAGCAATGAGAGATCATCGCTGGATCGCCTGGAGACGGTAAGGAACGCTGCTGCCGCTGGCGCTGGCTCTGCACATCCACCCCGAGCGTGACTCGGGGATACCGATCGCAACAGGAAAGACCAACCCCGAGTCGCGCTCGGGGATACCGTCAAGGGGGTTAAGAACATTCAATTACAATATGATTAGTGTCGCAATTATATGCACTATATTATTTTTTCTTCATTTGCTATTTCTTTCCCCACGAAAGTGGAGTTACCCTTTAAAGGCTCCCCTTCTGCAAAAAAAAAAAAATCAACCTGGTAAAACAGCCATTCAAACATGCATCCCTATTACAAGAGAGCTGCAGATGCACAGACCTCCTGCAGTGTTGATACCGGACTGCAAAGCTGGAATCTCTAATCCCCTGCGACAAAGGGCCTTTTTTTGGGAGGGTTAAACTGTGGTGAATGGGAATAAAAAATGTCCCATCATGGATGTCAATGGCAGAAATAGTGCCCCCATCATTGGTGTCAGTTAAAGGGATAATGCCCCATCATTGGTGTCAGTTAAAGGGATAATGCCCGATCATTGGTGCCAGTGGGAGGAATTTTGCCCCAATATTTATAATGCCTTTAAAATGTTACTAAACCCAGGAGCCTGCAATCACTATATCTGGTCTCCCAAAGTACACAGAACATGGAAATGCAATTATTTTAGGAAATATAAACTGCTAAATACCTTTTCTCATCAGCAGTATATAGCAGTCTTGTGACTTCTATCAGTGTCTGGTTAAAGCTTGTAGGAGGAGTTTTCATTCTACTCTCTTTCAATGTTTTTATTGCGTTTTACATAAAGAACATAACACAAAACATATACCGTATTTATCGGCATATAACACGCACAGGCGTATGACACACACCCTAACTTTAAGAGAGAAGTTTCAGAAAAAAACTTTCCACACCCCCTGTGTATAACACGCAGGCACAGTTTACCCTCTATTTTCAGGGTAAAAAAGTGAGTGTTATACGCCAATAAATACAGTATATAAAATGTGTCATACATTGGGCAGTATAAAATGATAATTTTACTAACAACTCATATCAAGTTGGTTAGCAGTTATAAAGCACATTTTCATTCTACTCTGCCTGTCCTTTGAGGCTGCATGGCCCCTGATCCTTTGTCTGAACAGTGCTGATTGGCTCTGTGCTGATCACATGCACCCTCCCAAAAAAAAAAAAAAAACTCTCTAGCAATACACACCAAACTGAGCATGTGCAAAGTGACTCCAAGGCTCTGTTCTATCAGGAGATGAATTGGGGGCAGGGGAAGAAGTGGAGGATCAGAGAAGACAGGATCAAACAGCCTTTTTACACAATGCACAGAATTAACCCCTTAAAGGGGTGTTCCAGCCGCAATTTTTTTTTTTAAAGTCAGCAGCTACTAACAGTGTAGCTGCTGACTTTAAATAAGGACACTTACCTTGTCCTACTTGCCCGCGCTGATGGACCCCCCGATGCCGGTCCCACGATCGATCCAGGTCCCACACCGCCATCCACACTATGGGAAACAGGCAGTGAAGCCGTACGGCTTCACTGCCCATTTCCTACTGTGCCTGCGTGAGTCTCGGCTGCTCTCTGAGAACACACACAGTTCCCAGAAAGCAGCGTGCCCCATTCACAAGCAGAAGAAGCAGAAGAAAATACACAGCGGTGTGGAAGAGGCAGATTACGGACTTCCGCATAGCAACAGGTATTTCGGGTGAGTATTTTTTTTTTTTCACGTTTTTTTTTATTTAATTTTTTTAAGCTAGATGGGCAAATTTTGTTTTTCTGGGTGGAACTCCGCTTTAAGCCTCGTACACGCGCTTGGTTTACTCGGCAAGAACCAGCAAGAAAACTGCTGGCAGAGCTTTCTTGCCGAGTAAACTGTGCACTCATGCGTCAAAGCCATTTCGAGCATGCGCGGGTTTCCACGGGGACAGGTAAGTATACACACTCTCGGGTTTCTCGACAAGAAAACTGCCCAGAATCTAGACGAGAAAAATAGAGAACCTGTTCTCTATTTTCTCGCCGTGAGATTCTCGGCAGTTTTTGCAGCCGAGAAACCCGAGAGTGTGTATATTTACCTGTCGCCATGGAAACCCATGCATGCTCGAAATGACTTTGACGCATGGGCAGTAGCTTCCTAGGCATAGGTAGGGTGCAGCAAGATGGTGGCAAGGGCATTGAATGTGACGAGCGCATTCTCGTCGTACGCGATGACGTCATCGCGTTCTTGCCATTCAAAAGAACCGCGGTTCTTTTGAATGGAGTGTCTGTACACTCGGGCGGCAAGATATTCTTGCCAAGAATTTTGTCAGAAAAAACAACGTTTTTTTTTTTCATGAGGAGATTCTGGCCCGTGTGTACAGGACTTGAGATTCCACAGTGAGAATAACAAGCATGCTTTACTGCATATACAGACTGATTTTACTGTTGTGTGTTTAGTAACCTGAAGCTGAAGCTGAAGCTGAACCAAGCTTCAATGACAATAATCTCCCGTGTGCTGAGCTATTACATCTCCTGCAACTCATCAGCTCGGCACCTTATGAAGTTATAGCGCGCCGAGACTTACGACTTAAATCGCTCCCAGTATTGGCTTTGCAGATTTAGATTTAAAGGTCCACCCTCCGCGCCAAGGTGAGTTACATCTTTAGCACAAGCAGCGCGCCGTCAGCCTGCTTCCACCCATAATTCAGCGGAATAAAGTTTATCTTGATATCCCGACATTAATAAGCAGCCCACAAATCACCCAGCTCATAAGGACCGTTTTTTGGAGTCGTAATTCACTGCGGCCTCTACTGCGCCTTATTTTACTTTTTCTGAAGTCCTCTTTCGGGTCCCTAATAGGCTTGTTGCCCAGAGAGGGACATGATATGGAGCACCTCTGGGACTCCACCCGGGATCTTAACGTTATTGCTTTATAGGAGCTGCCAGAGAGGCTGGCAGACAGAACAAATTACTGGCAAACAATGGGGAAAAAATTGGACTGACCTGGCAAGCACGCTGCGCGATCCCAGAGGCAGTTTATGTGCTTGTGATGGCATTTCGGTCTGCGGGGATTACATGTCTGCATGCAGCCGTAGTAGCAGGCTTAGAAGGCGCCCCGTATTATTTTCAGTAACAGATATGCTATTTTTTATTCTGTTATATTATACGATGCTATGAGTGCAATCGGAAAAATAAGTAATGTCTATGTTGCATTTGCATAGATTAGTATAATATGTAAAAAAAATATACAGATAGCAATCTTTGTGGTCAAATGACCATTAAAGGGGTTGTAAAAGTACATTTTTTTTCCCTAAATAGCTTCCTTTACCTCAGTACAGTCCTCCTTCACTTACCTCATCCTTCCATTTTACTTTTGAATGTCCTTATTTCTTCTGAGAAATGCTCACTTCCTGTTCTTCTGTCTGCAACGCCACACAGTAATGTGAGGCTTTCTCCCTGGTGTGGAGTGTCGTGCTTGCCCCCTCCTTTGGACTACAGGAGAATCAGGACGCTCTCTACATTGCAGATAGAGAAAGGAGCTGTGTGTTAGTAGGCACCCTGACCAGGGCCGTCTTAATAGCATCATGGGCCCCTAGAAACCCTACAATGCACACCGCACAGGCAAACAGACATCAAGTAGGTAGGAGGCAGACAAGCAGAGCTTCCCCTTTTGTGTGAAACTCTGCATTAACTACATGAAAAATCATTCTGTACAGCAAAGAAACAGTGGGAAAGTAACATAAAGTAACAAAGCTGTCCAGAGAGGCCCGGAGCAAAAACAACAAGCCATAAGCGTAGGGCAGGGCATGACTGGGTTAACAGAAACCTTTACAAGCCAGGGGGGAGTGGTCATGAGAGGTGCAGTGTGCAGAGGAGGAGAAGCTATAAATTCTCCCCCCTCCTTTCCCGGGTAACACAGTCTGGGGAGAAAAGTTCTCAGGTAGGATTGCTGCTGGCCTCTCCTGAGCCAGGCCAGCAACCAGGCCGGGTTATCCGGTGGGGGGGGGCACCCTCGGGGGGGGCTACAGTCTAACTGGAGCCTCTCCTGAGCCAGGCCGGGTCATCCGCGGGGGGGGGGGGCAGGGCGCCCGCGGGGGCACCCGCAAGGGGGCGGGGCAACCGCGGGGGCACCCGCGAGGGGGCGGTGCGCCCGCGGGGGGGGCACCCGCGGGGGGTGGGGCACCCGCGGGGGGTGGGGCACCCGCGGCCTCCGTAGCGGTGCTCCCTGGGGCCATCCACCAGGCAGCTCAGGAGGGAAGGGAGCCCAGCCCAGGCCCCCCAGCAAAAACGGACAGCGGCGGGCCCTGTAGGCCCCGCGAGGCACGGGGGGGCGACCAGGGGGCTCCAAAGCGGCAGCTAGGCCTGCCCTACGTGTGGAACAGGCTGCTGCGGGCTCTCACCCCGGTTGTGCACCGGTGGTTTATGTGCCTCGGCGAGGGAGATCGATCGCAGCGGTGACTAGCCCCTTGCCTTCTACAGCTAGCCACCTCCTGTCCAGCCCTGAGGAGGGGGGGCGTGGGGGAGCGGGAGACAGCAGCAGAGGTACAGCACCCAGAAAAGCGACGGGGAAATCCGTGCATGGGTCCAGAGTGCGCAGAGTGAGTGATGCCAGCTCTGGGCCCTCGGCTGCCAGGCCCGAGTCGCCAGGTGGGCCATCATCTGAGGAGCCTGAGATCGTTCGGAGTGGGAGCTGTCGGGTTCCGAGGAGGAGGAGTTCGTGCCCGGGACGCAGTTTACAGCGCTGGAGACGAGTGTTTCGGCTGTTGGGATTGCTTCCAGGCAGCCCGGTAAGTAGTTTTCATCAATTTCTACTGTGTTGCAAAATGCTGGTGTGTTGGTAGGGGGACGGGGGGAGGGTCCCCGTAGTCGTTTGGTAGTGCCCGCAGTGGCGGGGGTAGTGAGGTAAGGCCTAGTGCCTGGGGGAAAAAGGTTGGAGGGGATGCAGGTTTGCATTGGTTGTTTGGTAGGGTTGGTAGCTTTGGTGAGCCAGGCTGGGGGGACAATCCCGATGTTAGCCCTGCGGCAGCTTGGGTGCTGGCAGGGGGTTATGGCTGGGGGTAGTGACGGTGGGCAATCCAGGGTTAAGGTGTAGGCGGTGGGAGACTCCGCAAAGAAGAGGGATCTGGTCCGGTTGTCGGGCGCAAAAGGGGGAAGGGTATACTTGTTATGAGGCACCCTTGGGTTCACATTTTAAGCAGGAGGTGAGAGAGAAGGGCTGGAAGAGCGAATATGTAGAGATATTAGCGCATTCGCCTCTGGGGAAGTTTAACCTGGTCAGGGTTAAGCCTGAGTCCTAAAAGGAAGATGAAGCAAAGGGAGGTATAGGTTTATACCCAGGACTTTTGCGAAGTGGTCGCAGTCATACTAGATCGGGGTGTGCGTGATCGGTGAGAAAAAACTCTGAACACTGTTCGGCGCTTTTCAGTTAACAGGAGGCGATTAGCAAGGCCTATCGGTGTTACGGAGGCACGGGATGGCTCCGTTTGCGACGAACAGTTCAGGCAACGCAGGGCAGTGGGACCGGACATGTAGGTGGAGAGACCGAGGGCTTTGGCCTTGGGATGCAGCTCATGTCGGTCCCACGGACGTCCACAACGTTTTCGGGGGGGGGGGGGGCTGTGTAACCTATTCCCCGGGACAGTCGGCCGGAAATGGAAAAGGGGGTCTGCTGGCAGTGTAATGAGGGTAACTGCAAGTTTGGGGGGTCCTGCCGGTTCAAGCACGAGGGCTCCGGCTGCGGTGTAACCATCCCTCTTTCCTGGGTTTTGTGAGCAAGGCAAGGTACGTCCCGGAGATTTTACGAGTAAGAGGGAGGACTACGGTGATGGTGTAGAGGATGCGACCGTTTCTCGGTAGCACCCCAACAGGGCGGCTGCCCGGTCGTTGGAGGGGGGGTTTTCAGAGGGTTTTAGCATTCCTTGCAAGCTGGGGATGCCTCCCCCCCATGCCTAACAATTGGCGCTCCGCGCTACGTCACCCTGCGGTGGTTTCGGATACACTGAGGTAGGAAGTAGCTCTGGGCCGAATGGGGTGCCCATTCTCTCCGCCCCCCCCCTTCATATGAGTTGGTTGTTTTTCCCCTTTGGGGTGGGGCCAAACAAGAAGCCGAACAAGTTTAGGCTCATTCATCACCTGTCCTTACGGGGGGGGGGGGGGGGGTCAACGAGGCTATTAGCGCGGGGTATTGCACGGTATGTTACGCCTCAGTTGATGGGGCGGTTGATTGGGTCAGGTGTATGGTCGAGGGGCGGTGATGGCCGAGCCTTATATCGAGGCTGCCTTTCGGCTTCTCCCAGTACTCCCGGATAGTTTCCGGATATTGGTCTGTCACTGGGAGGGGGAGTTCAAGAGGGACAAGTGGGTACCGGTGGGTTGCTCGGTTCATGTGCCTTGTGGGTACAGTTTAGTTTGTTTCTAGAATGGGTGGGTCGGTATGTGGCTGGAGTGAACTCCTTGGTCCACTATCGGGTCGACTCCCTCAGCGTTTGCCCGGCTGGGTCGCGTATCTGCGCATTGTTTTGGACACTCTGGAATGCATTGCGGAGCGATTTGGGGTGCCGCTGGCATCCGAGAAAAGGTAGGGGCCGAAGTCGGTCATACAATTTTTTGGCATAGTAATTGGCTCGGAGGCAATGGAGTGCAGATTACCATGGGACAAACTGGAAAGCCTCACGGCAAAAAATTGGCGAGATATTGGGTTCACAGAAAGTACAAATCTGAGTGCGGCAGTCGCTCCTGGGAAAACGTATTTTCGTGTGTCTTATTCTTCCTATGGGGCAAGTCGTTTGCACGCGCCGCTCGGCAAGGGGTTAAGTCACCCAAACACTTTGTGGGTTTGTGAAGGAACACAAGGAAGACCTCTCGGTTTGTCACTCCGTTTTGGAGTCCTCTAACAGTACGGCTCTGTGGATGTTCGGTCCGGTCAGCAATGTTGACATGGAACTGTTCACAGATGCGGCCGGGGGTTCGGGCTTTGGTGCATTCTTGCAGGGACAGTGTAGGGTGGGTCCTTTGCCCCAGTCCTGGTGCCAGCAGGGATCACTAAGAACTTGGTTCGGCTGGAACTGTTTTCCTGTAGTGCTGGCGGTGGAATTATGGGGGCCCTGCCATCCGGTCTGTTTACATGGTGATAATCTGGGGGTGGTACAGGTGTTCAACAGGGTGATGGCTCCTCTCCCCCGGTTATTCGTCTCTTGCGGCACCTGGAGCTGCGCTGTTTCCAGGGGTATACCGGGAGTGGACAAGGTTGGGGACAGGTTCTGGGTTTGGTGCGTTAGGCAGAGTAGCAAGTGGTCCCCTGTCCAGCGTGTGAGTGGAGGATTCAGTTTGAATCATCTCACAGAAGGTCGGTAAGGTGAGGAAACATGGGCGGCCTAAGAGAAGGTCTGGTTGGTGTGGCAGATGCTGATTCGGGGGGCGGAGATGCAGCTGGCGGGTCCAGAGGTATGGGTCCTGATTCGATATTGTTTGTCCAGGAACATAGAGTCTGGGATGTCACAGTTGGTACTCGATAAGAAAAGTTGTTCAGTCTGGTATTCTCGTTTGAGTGGCTAAGGTGCCTGGAATTTTACTATGGTTTTTGGGTGCGACAAGCGCTCAAGGGATATAGCCAGCAGGAACGACTCGGCGCCCAGTATCGTTACATCTTAAGAGGTGTTATGGGGAATGTGGGGACATTGTGTTTATCCCGGTATGGGGTTGTGTCGTTTCTGCACAGTGTTTTGGTCTGGCAAATATCTTTGGAGCATTCGGGGTGGGCGAGTTAGTTAGCCGCTCCAAGAAACAGTTCAAGGTGGCTGCTGAAGTGTGGGGGGCTCATGAAGGGGCCACACTGCTTCTAAGCAGATCCAAAACGGGTCAGAGGGGGTGAGGTAAGTCAGTGCAGGTGGTCACTGTTGTGGGTTCAGACCTTTGCCCAGTCGGGCTGGTGGGGAATTCCGGCAGGTACGCCTGAAGGTGGGCGGTTCATTTGGTTACATAAGTAGGGGGCTCCAGGGTCACGGTATCAGTTCGTGGCAGGGTTTGGGCCTAGTGGAGAAAGAATTTCCCTGTCGTTCCCTTAGGATTGGGGCAGCGACAGAGGCTGCACGTGATCGTCTTGATGAGGAAACAGTCAAGGGGATAGGCAGGTGGGAGTCGAAGAGGTTTCGACTAGATGCAGGCCACAATGGTTGGTGGGCCTGGCGTAGGGGTAATTTGGTGGTTGCATCAATGGTTGTATAGGTTGCTTACTGTCTTTCAGGTACAGTGCAAGGATTGGTCTGGATTATGGGCCACTCCTTCGGAGATTGGGGGGGCTTGGAGAGTGTATGTGCGACCGGTGGGTCGACAGCTGGGGGTCCCGAGACTGCAGGCTCGTGTACATTGGTTGCGTTTCCCAGGAATGATGTGGAAGTAGAGTGGTATCGGAAGTGCACAGGTTTGCACGTTGGGACCGACCACTGGAGGTACTGGTTCTCCATGTAGGAGAAATGATCTAGGGGGTGAGGTCAATGCTGGGGTCATGAGGTTCCCGGATATGATAGTGGTATGATCGGTCATGGTGGCTAGGACATCATAGAGGATGGCCAGACAGTGGAGTGGGTGAAAAAGAGCTTGGTGGAAGATGGACAGAGAGGTGGTGGGGGTACTGCGGTCAGTGGTCGTCTCTGAGCCAGCCTGTCGGCTTGAGGCCTATGACCAGGGGTTAGATAACGCAGTGCCAACCAAATGTGGTTTGTAAGTAGAAACGGGGGCCTGGCCGTCAGGCATCTGGGAGTTGGAGGTGTCTACATGAAGATACCTTAGGAGTGATGGAGTTTACTGCACAGATGTTGGTATCGATATGGTGGGGGTTGGGCCCGTAGGATGGGGTACAGCAAGCATTGAGGGTGTGGAGGTGCGCCCAAAGGCAAGGGGTTACCTTTGGGTGCTGGTGGCGGGTGTTTGGACTTTGCAGGAGAAGAAATTACCCCAAATATGGATGCCATTACCCAGAGGTGGTATGGGTTCTGAAGGGGTGTGGTTTCCAGTCTACCAAGGTGTAGCTGGAATGTTGGTTAATGGGGGCACTGCGGTCAGTGGTCGTCTCTGAGCCAGCTTGTCGGCTTGAGGCCTATGACCAGAGGTGAGGTACCGCAGTGCCAATAAAATGTTATAATGTTAAAAGGTTTTACAAGTCAGTGTTTGTGGTGCCTGCAAAGTCCAGCACTAGTATGAGAAGAACTGTTTTTCTCAGGAATTATATGGTTTATATATGTTATTTATTATTGGATGTTATCTAAAATAAAGGAGGCTGCTACGGCCAGTTTTACTCCAAGTTACAGTGGTGGTCTCATTATTATTAAAGGTTTAAGGGGGAGTATAAACAGTGTGTCCTAGCAGTAAAGGTTATATCTGGGATACCATAGTCAAGAGAGGCCCGGAGCAAAAACAACAAGCCATAAGCGTAGGGCAGGGCATGACTGGGTTAACAGAAACCTTTACAAGCCAGGGGGGAGTGGTCATGAGAGGTGCAGTGTGCAGAGGAGGAGAAGCAATAAATTCTCCCCCCTCCTTTCCCGGGTAACACAGTCTGGGGAGAAAAGTTCCCACCCACCCTCCCTTTTTGTTATGGGCTTGCTGATAGTGGTGATAATGGTTGAGAGAATTGTTGTTTTGGGTGCTTTCCTTGTGTTTTGTTTCTCCTTATGCAGGTACGAGGTTCATGCTGTCGTGGCAGTGGCGGGTGTTTGGACTTTGCAGGAGAAGAAATTACCCCAAATATGGATGCCATTACCCAGAGGTGGTATGGGTTCTGAAGGGGTGTGGTTTCCAGTCTACCAAGGTGTAGCTGGAATGTTGGTTAATGGGGGCACTGCGGTCAGTGGTCGTCTCTGAGCCAGCTTGTCGGCTTGAGGCCTATGACCAGAGGTGAGGTACAGCAGTGCCAATAAAATGTTATAATGTTAAAAGGTTTTACAAGTCAGTGTTAGTGGTGCCTGCAAAGTCCAGCACTAGTATGAGAAGAACTGTTTTTCTCAGGAATTATATGGTTTATATATGTTATTTATTATTGGATGTTATCTAAAATAAAGGAGGCTGCTACGGCCAGTTTTACTCCAAGTTACAGTGGTGGTCTCATTATTATTAAAGGTTTAAGGGGGAGTATAAACAGTGTGTCCTAGCAGTAAAGGTTATATCTGGGATACCATAGTCATGTGCATATAATATATCTGCTAGATTGATGCCTCCTCAGCACTAAACCCCTCTACGCCATAGATATCCCCCCAGCATCCCTCCGGGCATTCCAAGCCTTTTGGTGCAAACAGTACTGGACAGCTGGGCTCACCATGACCCCATCCACAATGCTACTTCTGCTGGTGGGCCCTCAGTGCTGCCAACTTCCACTCCAGCTCCTACCCTGCAGCCTTCAAGTCCAGAGCATTCAAGCTGCATGGGGCGGGGTCAGAGCATCACTGGCACTCCAGCCCTGCCCCTATTTGCTGGCTGTGAAATAATAGGTATTGTTCTGCACCACTACCAGCCTGCCTCCCTTGTGTATAAATCACTCTCAGTGTCATCATGGGGCCCCCAATTTCGGGGCAGCATGGGCTCAAGGACCAGCTGCTTTGGGGAAAGTGCAGGGGCCCCCCATGCAGCTGGGGATCCTGGGCAGTGACCAGGTGTGCCCTCTCATTAAGACAGCCCTCGTCCTGACTTTCCTGTAGTCCAAGGGAGGGGGCGAGCACGACACTCCACACCAGGGAGAAAGCCTTGCATTACTGTGTGGAGTTACAGACAGAAGAACAGGAGGTGAGGATTTTTCAGAAGAAATAAGGACATTTAAAAGCAAAATGGAAGGATGAGGTAAGTGAAGGAGGACTGCACAAAGGTAAAGGAAGCTATTTAAGGAAAAAACAATTGTACCTTTACAACCTCTTTAAGCGTTTTAATATCGGGCACTTTTACTCCCTTCCTGCCCAGACCAAGTCATGGCAGCCAGAGTCACACACTAATGCCTCGTACACACCCACATTTTTCTCGACAGGAAAAAAAAACAATGGCCCAGATTCACAGAGCGATTACGCCTGCGCAACAGGAGATGCGCGTGTGTAAGTCTAAATGTGCGCGTGCGTTTCGATGCACGGCATCCCCGAAACGAGATACGCAAGAAATCTACTTTTTTTTGTCCAGCGTAATTTCGATAGACAGGCACATCCGTCCGCGCAAAACTGCGCTAGACAGACCATTGATTTGCTAGTCAAATATGCTAATGAGGGACTTACGGGGATCCACAAAAGAACGTTGGGGCAGCGCAGGCTACGCAGTGTGCGCAACAGCAAAATGTCCTGTCTAAAATTAGACCATATAAAAGCTGGTCTAAAAAGAGAAAACACGTCTACATGTTAGATAAAGCAACACTGTTAATGAGGAGCTCAGCAGTCACACGTGTTGCACAACAATCTGTATGCCAACATGCCAGTGGCATCCATGCTCATAGCTATACTACTGACTTTAGATGAGCAAAGAAGGAGGAGGGCACGGAGGATGGCACGGGAGAGGATATACCGCACACGCATAGACCTGTTTGGCATGAGTGATTCTGAGGTGTATCGCATCTTCAGATTCACCCCTCATGCCATCATGGAATTAACCACAACCCTGCAGGAGGACATCACCAGCCCAACACAACGCTCACATGCAGTGCAGCCACTGGTCAAGGTCATGGCAACACTCCATGTCCTTGCCAGTGGCTCTTTTCAAAGAACAAGTGGAGTGGTGGCTGGGATGTCACAATCCCCCATGAGCAGATGTGTGCACCAGGTTGTCCCAGCAATCCTCAGACGCCTGGCCAACCAAATCATCAAACCCACCCAGGAGGACCTGCGGCTGAAGGCAATGACAGATTTCTACAGAAATGCCAGATTCCCACGCACCATCGGGGCCATTGATTGCACACATGTGGCACTCCAGCCCCCCCATGAGACAGAGCATATGTACCGCAATCGGAAGCATTGGCATTCCATCAACGTACAGGTGATAGTCGATGCCCAAGGCCTCATATGGCACGTCCGTGCCAAACACCCCGGATCCAGCCATGACAGCTACATATACAATCAAAGCCACATCCGAATGGAATTCGATCAGAACGTGTATGGGGCCACCTGGCTGGTTGGTGAGTGACATGGGTGGCAGGCATGACTGTACCCCCCCATGATGCACACATCACAAGGGGCACATGCATGACTAACATCCTCCTGTCTTTTCCCTTACAGGTGACTCAGCATATCCACTGGGACCCCATCTCATGACTCCTATCCGGAACCCCCAAACCCCAGGAGAGGAAAGATACAATGAAGCCCACGCCCAAACACGTGCAGTGGTGGAGCGCACCTTTGGCCTCCTGAAGTCACGTTTCCGATGCCTGGATAAGTCTGAGGGTACCCTCTTGTATTCCCCAAACTTTGTGTGCCAGATCATCGGTGCATGTTGCATGCTGCACAACTTCGCAGTAAGAAAGGGCCTGCAGATTGACCTACGTGATGACCTGACCCCTGAACCAGACAATCCCCCCCTAACCGAGGGTCCCCTGTCTTCTGAGGGAAGAGCAGCCAGGAGACAGCTCACATTGGGCATCTTTGCACGTTAAACACACACATTAATCATGGCACAATGAGAATGCATGCATGCACACCACTGTGGTCCCTAGCACACACACCCCACATCCTCATCAAATTGGATTGGCACCAGTCCACCATGCAGGACTTGTGAGCAGCAACGCCACGCCAAGGCTCCAATTATGTCACTGAACATTCATACACCATTCACACGGACCTGGGGATCACTTCTCCCTGGTCCTGGGGAACCCTTCTCCACCACAAATGAGGGTGACATCCCTTTTCCAGCAGGAATGTCACCCCCACATTCACACAGCATTCACAACCCAAAAATAAAATAAAAAAAATGACCAGCAAAATCAAAAAATTTCCAGCAAAAAAAAAAAAGGGGGAAAAAGAAATTAGTGCCCTTGACGTGAGCCACGCCTGGGGTGCCCACGGCCACGGCCCCAGCTCCTCAGGTGAGACTCATGGGGGAGGGGGAAAACCGGGGAAGGAGGAGCAGCCCCTGATCTCTGCCCACCTGGCAGGAGATCGGCCACCCCCATGGTCTTCTGGGTCGCCTTCCTGCCTCCAGCTGATGCTTGTGGCTGGGGAGAAGAGGAGGCCCTTGGGAGAGGAGCCATGTTGGGGGAGAAGGGGGGGCTCCCCCTTAGGGAGGGCTGGCTGCTGCCAGCCAGAGGGGAATGGTCCTCCAACAACAATAGGTCAGTGCCTGACATGGACTCCTCCTCAAACTCCTCCTCCTCAACCTCCTCCTCTTCAACCTCCTCCGTGGACTCTGGCCTTGTCGGGGGGGCCTCATTAGGCTGCTGTCCTGGGGATGGTGCGGTCAGGCCAGATGGCCCTGCACCCTCCTGCACATCTGTGGATGACACAAAACATTCACAGGTTGGAGGATCCACACACTTGCCACATATTCCCTTTCACCCCCTCCCCCACACATCCTACACACCTGATATAAAAAAAAAAAATGTACCTGGCACCACGGGCTCCGGACTTGAGTCAAAGCCGGGCAGGCCCTCCACTTCATGCCGATGAAAGGTCAGGGCCACCGCACGCTCCTCCGCTGTCAGCCTAACACGGCATGGTGGGCCCCCTCCTGTGCCCCTGGCATGGGCAAGCATTTTGGCCAGCTTCTTTTTGACCAGACGCCGGAGGTCATTAATCTTTTTATCAATCCCAGACCGGTTCCGTGTCTCCCCCTCCCCCGCTGAATTGACCTGCTCAGTGATGATGTCCAACATCTCCCTCCTCCTGGCCAGGGTGGTGTTGGCACTGCCGTGGAGGAAACGCCCATAATCGCTAATGGCCCGGGCAAGAATTTGTTTCTCCCCCAAAGTGAAATTTAGTTTTCTCTTTCTCTCTGTCATACTCATACAAAAACTCACTCCCAGTCAACAAAAATCAGTCACAAAGACAAGCACAACCAATCAAGCAAGAACACACACAAAGAGAAAACTAACACCCAAAAAATCACACAAGCACTCAGCAAAAATCAGTCACAAAAACAAACAGCAACAATTAAGCAAGAAAACAAACGACCAGAAATATATAAAACAAACAGTCTCTCAAACACTTATCAAAAAACACTTTCAAAGATCTACTAACAAACACTTGATCACACAGTACACTAATCTGACAAATACAAAACACAACGCAACTAACGGGACAAAAGCACTTTGTTAAATGGGAAGGGACAAAGGGATGTACTTTTGCAATGGAAGTGCGTTTGTGTCTGTCTATTTATGCTGTCTGCGTAGTCCTTAGTCCATTTCCAATTTCACTGATTGCGCCGTTCCCGAGTTGTGAGCATGTGCACAGAGGTGCTGACCATGGTCTCCTTCAAGCGCGCATGCGCGAGCCGGCCGGCCCTTCATTTGCATGGGGTCACGGCTCATTTCAATGTAACACGCCCACGTCCTTCCCAATTTGTATTACACCTCTGAAATAACGTTACGCATGCGCAGTTTTCTGCACAAAAGCTACGAGAATAGGGTTATTATGCGGCTACATTGCGCAAGTCTAACGTAAAGGCGGTGCGCTACGTCGGTCCAATAATGCGCAGGTGTACCTGAATCTGGCCCAATGTTTTTCCCGACGTGAATCCTCTCCAGACTGACTTGCATACGCACTTTCAGTGTCATCAAAGTGTGAGAGCGCTGAAAGCTGAAAATTGGCCTGGGCAGGAAATGGGGGGTAAAATTGCCCGGTAGGCAAGTGGTTAATACTCAACACAGGTTCCCTTTAACAGCATGCATATGGCTCCTATTGATTTATTAAACTCCTCCATTACTTAAGGAGCGGATTTTCTATAATACTCGATCACTATAACATGCCACACAATACCTGATTTAATCATTCATAACTGTTTCTGGGGCTGCAACGCAACTCAGGTTCTGATAAAGTAAGTAACACGCCGAGTCAATTTATCTTCTTAGCGGCGGAGATTATTTCCTGATCACCTCGGTTAAGGCTGCGAATACGCTGGATAATACATAGAGCTATCGCTGGCTGCAGAAGGCAGAGCGGTTAGGTCAGTGCGGAGAGCTGAGCGTAGCTGTGAAATTGGGTGAGACTGAGGCCGTCCGATAGGTAACGCTGTCAGCCCAGCGCTTGTCACAAAGGATACCCCCCTCCCCCTGTTGGTGTACAAAAGTGAATGAGGTGGAATTTGCTACAACAGCAGTAAAACAAATTATGTTCTGCTGCTCTTATTTGCAGAAAAGTATGTTTCACTTTCCACAAGAAGTTACCAGATTTTCTTTCCATTGAAGGTAAAATAATTGTATTTCTTTTTGGCTGCAGTAGGCTGTGATTAGAAAGATTTCTTAGAAAAATAAATACATAAATTAAAATACAACATTAAATTAAAATACAAAATCTATATACACTATCTGTGATGCTGATATATATAACCTATCTGTGATGCTGATTTATATACCCTATCTGTGATGCTGATCTAATTACTGTATCTGTAATGCTGATCTATATACCATATCTGTGATGCTTAGCTATATACCCAATCTGTGATGCTTATCTATATACTGTATCTGTAATGCTGATCTATATAACCTATATGTAATGCTGAGCTGTATACGGTGCATGAATACTCGGTCCTGTGATTCTGAGGCTACTGTATATACTATGTCCTGTGATTCTGGGGCTGTATAGACTGTCCTGTGATGCTGAACTGTATGCTCTGTCCTGTGATTCTGGTGCTGTATAATCCACCAGGTGATGCTGAGCTGTATACTCTGTCCTGTTATGTGGATCTGTATACTCTGTTCTGTGATGCAGAGCTGTATACTCTGTCCTGTGATTCTGGGGCTGTATACTCTGTCCTGTGATGCTGAGCTGTATACTTTGTCCTGTGATGCTGAGCTGTATACACTGTCCTGTGATGCTGAGCTGTATACTCTGTCCTGTAATTCTGGGGCTGTATAATCTATCCTGGTATGCGGAGCTGTATACTCTGTCCTGGTATGCGGAGCTGTATACTCTGTTCTGTAATGCAGAGCTGTAATGTATACTCTGTCCTGTGATGCTGAGCTGTATACTTTGTCCTGTGATGCTGAGCTGTATACACTGTCCTGTGATGCTGAGCTGTATACTCTGTCCTGTAATTCTGGGGCTGTATAATCTATCCTGGTATGCGGAGCTGTATACTCTGTCCTGGTATGCGGAGCTGTATACTCTGTTCTGTAATGCAGAGCTGTAATGTATACTCTGTCCTGTGATGCTGAGCTGTATACTTTGTCCTGTGATGCTGAGCTGTATACACTGTCCTGTGATGCTGAGCTGTATACTCTGTCCTGTAATTCTGGGGCTGTATAATCTATCCTGGTATGCGGAGCTGTATACTCTGTCCTGGTATGCTGAGCTGTATACTCTGTCCTGTAATGCTAAGCTGTATACTCTGTACTGTGATGCTGAGCTGTATACTTTGTCCTGTGATGCTAAGCTGTATGCACTGGCCTGTGATGCTGAGCTGTATACTCTGTCCTGTGATTCTGGGGCTGTATAATCTATCCTGTGATGCTGAGCTCTATACTCTGTCCTGGTATGCAGAGCTGCATACTCTGTTCTGTGATGCAGAGCTGCATACTCTGTTCTGTGAGGCAGAGCTGTATACTCTGTCCTGTTATGTGGAGCTGTATACTCTGTCCTGTGATTCTGAGCTGTATACACTGTCCTGTGATGCTGAGCTGTATACTCTGTCCTGTGATTTTGGAGCTGTATATTCTGTCCTGTGATTCTGAGCTGTATACTCTGTCCTGTGATGCTGAGCTGTATACACTGTCCTGTGATGCTGAACTGCATACTCTGTCCTGTGATGCTGAGCTGTATACTCTGTCCTGTTATTCTGGAGCTGTACACTCAGTGTTGTGATGCTGAGCTGTATACTCCTGACACTATGGGTGGAAGCAAGTGAAATACAGGGGACAGAGTGAATGGATTATATAAGGGGTGAGGCTTATGAGAAGTGGGATGTATTAAAAAAGAAAGGGAGGAGTCTGGTGCCCCCCCATCCTCAAACTTCACCAGCCGCCACTGGGTCTGGTGTAACCCGGACACACGATTCAAAGGCCAGTCTGTCCGGATGAATCCCAGAAATGTGGCAACCCTAACTCATAGAGCATGGGAAAAAGTAAATGCACATGGAGAACATACAAACTCCATGCAGACAGTGCCCTGGTTGGGATCCAAGCCAGGCATCCTAGTACTGCAAGCCAAGGGTGCTAACCACTCTGCCACCATGGTAGCCAAGCCAATATGACATTATATCACCAAAAAGCCTCTCAAAATATTATTTTTCTGAGAGAATTGGGTTAAAAAGGAAAACAAAGTTTCAAGCTGACAGTTCTGTTTATTTTTTTTTATCTAATTACCATCTGCGGCCAGTTAATTATCTGCCCTGTTTTTTTAACTAGATACGATTCATTCCACCTGTGAGACAAAAACAGAGGAAATAATAAAATCATTCATAAAATACAATCGTTGTCGGCTATCTTCGGAGGCAAGGAATGAACAAACAGGTTTATTAAACATGCCCGCAATATCAATTTTAAGGTAAACTTTCCAGGTCATTCCCATTGGGAGAAGGAAAGCCATTTCTGTTTAGAAGGCGAGATTAATTCCCAGGTAATGATTGTTCATATACATTGTGCCAGGGGCTCCGCCGCTACCTGTTCAGGATTGGAAAATTAGAGCATTTTAAGAGCTTTCCAATTGAAATATGTTGTAATTTGCTGTGTTTATGTTTATCAAGAAGGTGAAAAAATAGGCGAAACAAATGACAGCGCGTAAATCTTACCGCAATCTCAATTTCTCTTTCCGAGTTTCAATTTGCATTTTTTTTTTTACTATTTCTCTTGAAAGAACAATAAGTTATGGGTTATAATAAGCACGCAACGCTTCCACGCTAGCACTTTTGATTAATGATCATTGGCTGGACATGTTTACCACTTGCTTCGCGAACCATTACGACTTTAATATGGGTCTGAAATTTCTGCACAAATATGGAAATATGAAGGATTAGCTGAAACTTTAGAAATTCACATTTTTACTTGCTGGCCAAAACTCAACAGGCCTGAATGTTTAAAGAGAAACTCCACTTTTGTGAAAACATATAACAAAAAAAAAATATATATATATATATATATATATATATATATAAAAAATATACTCGAGTATAAGCCGACCCGAATATAAGCCGAGGCACCTAAGTTTACCACAAATAACTGGGAAAACGTATTGACTCGAGTCAAGCCTTGGGTGCCCATCTGCATGCCTCACTTTGCCTCACTGTGTCAATGTGCATGCCTCACTGTGCTCATGCCTCACTGTGTCCATGCCTCACTGTGTCCATACTTCACTGTGCCCATGCCTCACTGTGCCCATGTCTCACTATGCCCCTGCCTCACAGTGTCCATGACTAGACTGACGTTTAACATGGAAGGGGTGCCCAGCTTTGAAAAATCAGTGTTCCCCAGACAACAACATTTGCACACTTGTAGAGGAGATTTGGGGCTACATGTGTTACAAATTCAGGGGACCTATGACCGGCCGATACCGGGTCCACAAATTCACCAAAGAAATTACCATTTAACATGGGAGTCTATGGAAGGGGTGCCTAGATTTATAAAAAGCTGTGCTCCCAGCAATAGGTCTTTGCACACTTGTAGAGGAAGAGTGGTACCAGAACCCGGTCCCCAAAGTCCGTGAGATCAGGCACAAAAAGGTGACTCAAATATAAGCCGAGGGGGGCATTTTCAGCACAAAAAAAAAATGTGCTGAAAAACTTGGTTTATACTCGAGTATATATATATATATATATATATATTAGACTGACATGGACTTAAAGTGATACTAAAGGTTTTATTTTGATTTTTAAAAAAATAACGAACTAGTCATACTTACCTCCACCGTGCAGTTCTTATAGTGTGGCCCCCGATCGTCCTCTTCTGGGGTCCCTCGGCGGCTCCTCCCCGCATTAGATTACCCCCTAGGAGAAGCGCTGTCCCGGGGGGGTCACCTTGTGGTCGCGCTTCTGAGTCCTGCATTTGTAGCCGCAGAATGCAGGACTCTGCCCCACCCCCCGGCGCCTGTGTCACTGGATTTGATTGACAACAGTGGAAGCCAATTGTTGCGCTGCTATCAATCTATCCAGTGAAGAGCCGAGAACCCCGGGCAGAGAGACAGCGTGTCCTGGGTGTGGGACATTCCAGGGCTCAGGTAAGTAAAAGGCAGCCAACAAGTCTCTGGGATTTTTAAGGTGGATAGTCTCTCAGAAAAATGTCAGCCTACTGAAAAGCCATCAGCCGCTCATTGTGCCCTCAACCACCAACAGGGTAAAATAATGCCTCACAACCTCTCATGTGCCCCCGACTCTTTCAGCACACTCCAGTCTCCCATATTGCCCCTGCAAACTCCCCAGCCTCCTGTAGAGACCCTCAGCTCCTTCCAGGAACCTCATTAACCCCTCACAGGTTCCCCCAGCCCCCTTCAGAAACCTCATCCTCTCCAGGCCCACCAAGTTCCCTTCCAGAATCCCTATCTCCACACAGTGACACCCATCCCCATCTAAAACTCCAACCAGCAGGAGGGAGGCCACAGCACGGCAGCATGCCATTGCCCGGTGTTTGAGAACCGCTACCCTAGATTTAGTGAACATTTAATCCTTGCAGTAAAGGGTTGGATATGTGTGAGAGTGTACTAGTTCACTCAACCACCAACAGGGTAAAATAATGCCTCACAACCTCTCATGTGCCCCAGCTCCTTCAGCACCCTCCAGTCTCCCATATTGCCCCTGAAAACTTCCCAGCCTCCTGGAGAGACCCTCAGCTCCTTCTAGGAACCACTAGCCATGGCCTAGTGTTTGAGAACCGCCACCCTAGACTAAGTGAACATTTAATCCTTGCAGTGAAGGGTTAGACATGTATGAGTGTACTAGTGCCTCATAGGGCCATGGCCTAGTGTTTGAGAACCGCTACTCTAGACTAAGTGAACATTTAATCCTTGAAGTAAAGGGTTAGACATGTATGCGTGTACTAGTGCCTCATAGGGCAATGGCCTAGTGTTTGAGAACCGCTTCCCTAGACTAAGTGAACATTTAATCCTCGCAGTAAAGGGTTGGATATGTGTGAGAGTGTACTAGTGTCCTCATAGTGCCCTCAACCACCAATAGGGTAAAATAATACCTCACAACTTCTCATGTGCCCCCGACTCTTTCAGCACCCTCCAGTCTCCCATATTGCTCCTGAAAACTCCCCAGCCTCCTGTAGAGACCCTCAGCTTCTTCCAGGAACCTCATCCATCCCTCACAGGTTCCCGCAACCCCCTTCAGAAACCTCATCCTCTCCAGGCCCTCCAAGTCCCCTTCCAGAATCCCCATCGCCACACCCATCCCCATCTAAAGTCCCAACCAGGAGGATAGAGGCCATGGCTCTGCAGCACGCCATGGCCCGGTGTTTGAGAATCGCTACCCTAGACTAAGTGAACATTTAATCCTTGCAGTAAAGGGTTAGACATGTGTGAGAGTGTACTAGTGCCTCATAGGGCCATGGCCTTGTGTTTGAGAACCGCTACCCTAGACCAAGTGAACATTTAATCCTTGCAGTAAAGGGTTAGACATGTGTGAGTGTACTAGTGCCTCATAAGGCCATGGCCTAGTGTTTGAGAACCGCTACTTTAGACTAAGTGAACATTTAATCCTTGCAGTAAAGGGTTAGACATGTGTGAGTGTACTAGTGCCTCATAAGGCCATGGCCTAGTGTTTGAGAACCGCTACTTTAGACTAGGTGAACATTTAATCCTTGCAGTTAAGGGTTAGACATGTGTCTACAAAGTCAAACTTTACAAATACTCACAGTTAACCTTTAATTTACACTGCTAAATTCATCTTGGGCATCAATGACCTTTGGTCTTAAAAGGGCTTATCGTTTTTTAATTATACATTTACTATGTATGTAGACTTGCCACCTGCGTAACACATCATGCCCTGCACAGCCTTTTACACTGGTGTCTTAGAGGCACAAATCAAAATGCCAAGATAAGTGAAGTATTTATTGCACCGGGAGCCTTTGACACCTCATCTGTAACTGACATGATCCACTGGAAACATCTCATGTCCCCTCTGGGACCTGGTTGGTGCTGAAAGAACAGTTCCTGCTCTCAGGCTTCCACTCCAGCAAATGTGACTGAATCAGCAAGTCCAAATCCTATCCATCACCGCGCTCCAGGGTAAAGCTCCAATTTGCATGGGTTAGTGGGCTCCGAGCTGTCATAAAGCCCTTTTAATGTGCATCTTCAGAGATGAGAGCACAGGTCAAATCTTTTCACTCGGAGGCAGCAAAAGAAATGCCATGCTTTGCATCTTGTCCCTTGATGTACATTAATTATTTATCGCTATACGGCAGAGATTATCAGCGCCGCGTTCTTATTTTATTTTTATTTACATTTTAGTTCTTTAATTCTAAGCTGCAAAAAAAGGGACTTGGGGGCAATGGAACCAATGGGGCAAACTGTTAATGCCAATATAAGCCATGAGAAATCAGAACTGTGCAAAAAACATATTAAGCCTACTTACCTTAAAGTATAACTAAAGGCACAGCTTTTATTTTTTCGTTTTGAATAGAGTGGAGAGGGATTACAATGCCTGTCAAGTTTTTATTGCTGTCTGTGGCCCCATTAGTGAGGGTTAACCTTTCTAGTCATCTTGTTTACCTTTAAAATAGAGTTTTGCGATGGGATTTTTTTTTGTTAAAACATTGGAGATAGTGGACAACCTGTGCCTGGAGATGGGCTTTAACGTAAATTTGTACTGGCTGACCACCTTAAGAAAATGCAACCTGCATGGCCACCTCCAGCCTCAATGATTTGAGTCACTGGCCTGGAACAAGCATGTAGTAACCCAAGTCTGAACTCCTAATCTTCATATTTTTTAGAGGCTCGGAAAGTATTGAGGATGCCGGATCTACATGGAAACCAGGCACTGAGCATTTTCAGAAGTACAGGTCAGTTATGGCAACCTACGCACTTATGGGCACTGATATGTGGCATTGATGGGCACTGTTAGGCACCACTGGTGGGCACTGTTAGGCAGCATTGGTGGGCACTGTTAGGCGGCACTGGTGGGCACTAATAGGTGGCATGGATAGGCAGTACTGATGGGCATTGATGCGTGGCACTGATGGGCAACACTGATGAGCATTGATTGACAGCAGTGATGGGCAGCACTGATAGGTGGCAATGATAGCCAGCACTGACTGGCATTGCTAATGGACACTGATTAGTGGCACTTGTGGGCCGATAAATACGGTAAATATATAATGTTTGTCTAAGCATACCTCCCAACCTTTTGAGATGGGAACGAGGGACACCTCTTAGCAAAAATATGTAGGCATTTTCACGTCCCCTTAACCACTTAAGGACCCGCTCATGTACATCTTTTCTTTGAGCGTTCCTGTAAACAATAACGGTGGTCTCCGAGGCGGATTCGCCGCAAGATCACCGTTATCGGCAGTGGGAAAGGGCCCCCCCCCCCGCCGCTCTCCAGTGCCCTCCACTGCTTACCGGAGCCATCGGCGGAGGTGATCGGGTCCTTTCCTCTCCTTGGCTGGGATACAAGAGAGCACAAGATGGCCCCCACCCGTAGCATAGCAGGGTGGAAGTGACGTCAAAACATCACTTACGCCCACGCTTCTTAAAGCAAGATTTTTTGGTTGTCATTTTTTTCAAATGACAACATTTTTAATTTTGTTGACCCCAGATATCATATTTAAGAGGACCTGTCATGCTTTTTTCTATTACAAGGGATGTTTACATTCCTTGTAATAGGAATAATGCCGTGTACACACGATCACTTTTTGTGATGTAAAAAACGTCGTTTTATCTCATGAAACAAAACAACGTTTTTCAAACTTAATTTTAAAAAACGATGTTGCATACACACCATCGTTTTCTGAAAATGCTCTTGCAAAGCGCGGTTACGTAAGACACTTTCGACGGCACTCTGTTCCATTGAAGCTCCCGTCTCATAACTTGCTTCTGGGCATGCGCGGGTTTAAAAACGTTGTTTTAAACGTCGTTTTGCCCAAACACGATCATTTTTTGTGAAACAAAAGACGACATTCTGAAAAACGACACAAAAAATTCAAGCATGTTGGAAATTTTTTTGGGTCGTTTTTTTGAAGAAAAAAAACAACGTTTTGCCCACACACGATCAATTTAAATGACATTTTAAAAAACTTCGTTTTTTTTCATCACAAAAAACGACCGTGTGTACGCGGCATAAAATTGACCCATTTTTTTTTGTGTGTAAAAATTAATAAAAAAAAAAAAAAAAATAAGAAAACCCCCAATTTTTTTTTTAAAGTGCCCCGTCCCAATGAGCTTGCGCGCAGAAGCGAACGCATCCTATATCATTTTTTAAACGTCGCCTATGGAGATTTTTAAGGTTAAAAAAAGAAGCGTGACATGTTGGGTATTATTTTACTCTACGTAACATTATCTTTCACAATATAAAAAAAATTGGGCTAACTTTACTGTTGTCTTATTTTTTTATTCAAAAAAGTGAATTTTTTCCAAAAAAAGTGCGCTTGTAAGACCGCTGCGCAAATACGGTGTGACAAAAAGTATTGCAATGACCGCCATTTTATTCTCTAGGGGGAATAATGTTTGGGGGTTTTAAGTAATTTTTTAGCAAAAAAAAATGATTTTAATCTTGTAAACACCAAAGCTGAAAAACAGCCAAGGTCCTTAAGTCCTTTAACCACTTGCCCACGGTGTCATAGTAAAAATACGTCATGATTTTAAAGATGGATATCTCGGTAACGGCAGCAGCTGCTGCCACAACCGAGATATCCATCTTTTCCGTGGGCAGTGCTGTACACGATAATGGCGGTCCCATCGGCGGATTCGCCACAAGATCGCCGTTATCGGTGGCGGGATAGGGCCCCCCCCACCCGCCGCTCTCCCGCGCTCTCCGCCGCTTACCGGAGCAGTCGGTAACGGCGGGGGCGATCGGGCCCTCTTGCTGGCTGTGTTGGGATACGAGTGAGGGAAAAATCGCCCCCACCCGTCCCCCACAGCTCTGCTGGGCGGAAGTGACGTCAAAACGTCAGTCCCGCCCAGCGTCTTAAAGAAACATTTTTTTTTTCTGAGATTTGAAAAATGAAATTTTTTTTTTTCTTTTTTTGCATTTAAGCCTAAATATGAGATCTGAGGTCTTTTTGACCCCAGATCTCATATTTAAGAGGACCTGTCATGCTTTTTTCTATTACAAGGGATGTTTACATTCCTTGTAATAGGAATAAAAGTGATAATTTTTTTAATTTATTTCGATGTATAAAATTACAAACTAATTAAAAATAAATAAGAAAACAAAAAAAAAAAAAATGTAAAACGCCCCGTCCCGACGAGCTCGCGCACAGAAGCGAACGCATACGCGAGTAGCGCCCGCATATGAAAACGGTGTTCAAACCACACAAGTGAGGTATCGCCGCGATCGTTAGAGCGAGAGCAATAATTCTAGCCCTAGACCTCCTCTGTATCTCAAAAAATGCAACCTGTAGAATTTTTAAAAGGTTGCCTATCGAGATTTTTAAGGGTAAAAGTTTGACGCCATTCCACGAGCGGGCGCAATTTTTAAGTGTGACATGTTGGGTATCATTTTACTCGGCGTAACATTATCTATCACAATATATAAAAAAATTGGGCCAAATTTATTGTTGTCTTATTTTTTTATTCAAAAAAGTGTTTTTTTTTTCAAAAAAAGTGCGCTTGTAAGACCGCTGCGCAAATACGGTGTGACAAAAAGTATTGCAATGACTGCCATTTTATTCTCTAGGGTGTTAGAAAAAAAAATATATAATGTTTGGGGGGTTTAAGTAATTTTCTAGCAAAAAAAACAGTTTTAGTCTCGTAAACACCGAATCTGAAAAACAGGCCCGGTGGGCAAGTGGTTAAGTAATTTTTTAGCAAAAAAAAAAATATATTTTAATCTTGTAAACACCAAATCTGAAAAACAGCCAAGGTCCTTAAGTGGTTAAAGGAGAATTGACCATAAACAACAAGATTGTAGACATGTGCACACTGAGATAATTTGTTTTGGCATTTTGTCCGAAAAATACATTTATTTAGTTACTCTCGAAATTAGTTTTTATTTATTTGGTTTCTTTAAAAAATGCATTCGTCCGAAAATCCAAATTAATTAAGGTCAAATCTGTCATTGAAGGCTTATGGTGTCTGTCGAAAGTTCTATGAAGATTCAACGAAGCAGCTAAACTGTGCGAAGCCGCAATCGTACATTTCCGGTTGATTGTTCCGCCTACAAGCTATAGAAGAATTCTAATGTTGTATGACACTAGTAATTATATTTATAAATTATTATTACTAGTCAACCAACTTTCAAATTCTTCTATAGCCTATTGGCCGAGCATTTGACCGGAAATGTACGATTGCGGCGTCGTACAGTTTAGCTGCTTGTCGAATCTTCTTAGAACTTTCAACAGACACCACACCATAAGCCTTTAATTAAAGATTCAATGTGTGTATGTTTTTCGCTGCTTCGTCGAATCTTCGTCGTTCATGTCGAATGGTCTACCCCAACACTGTCTCTCTATAATGTCGAATCTTTTCTCTCTATGTAGAATCTTTCCTCTCTATGTAGAATAATATTGGACTAATAGAGTTAGGTTAGGCACATTCAGCCATAGATTCGATAGACACAGATCGCGATTGTCAGCATCATGTCAAATCTCCTATCTATATCGAACTATTGTAGCAACGAAAATTAAAATAAAGCATTTTTTTATGGCAGATTTTTCAGATTTCGGATTCTGCGCATTTTTTTTCCTTTTGTTAAAACGATGACGAAAATACCCGAAATTAGGACGAAAATGCATTTGGACGAAAACTAATGCACATGTCTACAAGATTGGTTAAACCCACAAGTGCCTTTTTACCACTACTATTCCTTTATATTGGATTTTGGAATTTACAAATGCAGAAATTTAGAAATTGGATGAAAGGTTTAGCACCGGGAAACACTTTTTGATAGATAAAAAGTGCATTTTATATACTGTACATCTTTATAGATCGGACCAAAATGAGGGACAAATGAGGATGAATGAGGGACAGAGGGACATTGCTCCAAATCAGGGACAGCCCCTCGAATTCAGGGACAGTAGGGAGCTATGGTCTATGTAATTTTCTAGGAAAAAAATACAGACAACAAATGTCAGAAAAAGGCCTGGTCAGTAAGTGGTTAATATTTGTAACAATGTATGAGTAGTGTTGCTCACGAATATTCGCATTGCGAATATTCGCTACGAATATTGCATATTCGAGTACAGTATTCGCGAATAACTCGAATATTGCGGCGAATATTCGTATTTTTTCAAATTTATTTGTAAAACAGATCACATCCTAGTGATCTACATCGACGTCTAAAAGCATTGCTGGTATGATTAGAGAGAGACCCTGGGCCGAGTAGCTGATGCGATTCTTTTATGTTGCTGAAAATTCGCATTGCGAATTTTCGGCAACATAAAAGAATCGCACCAGCTACTCGGCCCTTCTTTTGCATCAGAGCCAATCAGAATAACTCGAATATTCGGCAAAAGGAATATTGCGCGATATTCCTTTTGCCGAATATTCAAGTTATTCTGATTGGCTCTGATGCAAAAGAAGGGCGGAGAAGATAATCGCGCAATATTCCTTTTGCCAAATATTCGAGTTATTCTGATTGGCTCTGATGCGCTCTTCTTTTGCATCAGAGCCAATCAGAATAACTCGAATATTCGGCAAACGGAATATTGCGCGATTATCTTCTCTGCCCTTCTTTTGCATCAGAGCCAATCAGAATAACTTGAATATTCGGCAAAAGGAATATTGCGCGATTATCTTCTCCGCCCTTCTTTTGCCCCCTTATTCTCCTTTCTTTTAAGTAGAGTTAGTGTAGAGATGGGGCCAGATTCAGGTAGATGGGAGTTTCTTTACTCCGGAGTAACGCTTCTCATTTACGTTACTCCGCCGACACTTTCGGCGCAAGTACTGTTATTCACATAGCAGTTGCGCGTAAACTTGCGCCAGAGTAACGATAATGCGCTGGCGTAACCCGACGCAAGTGGAAGTGGGTGTGATCATATGTAAATGATGGGCGGAGCCCAGCGCAGAGGCTTACGTTCAGCGCATCATCCACGGAGCATGCGCAGTGAGTGAGGCTCCACTCGCCCCCTTGTGCGCATGCTCACAACTTCCGTCGGCACCACTTCACGGGAAACGTCAGCGCAATGTGTTCCGTTGTGCGTTTAAAAGCGCTAGCGGAAACGCCATTCCGGCGCAAAAGTATTTCCGTTTCCCCCCACCCCAGGGAAGATACTTTTGTGCTGTGATGGCTGCTCCCGCTACCCCCAGAGAGAGGAGGAACCTCAACTTTAATGCCCAGGAGGTCTCTGTGATCATTTCCGCTATGGAGACATTTAATAATTTCCTTCATGGCAAAAAAAGTCGGAAGACCAGCCGGGAGAGGAAGCAGGCCATCCTGGACACCATTGCCAGCAGGGTGAATGTGCTAGGGTACTCCACCCGGACTGCTGGTGACATCCAAAAAAAGGTAAACGACCTGCGGCGCAAGGTCCGTGGCAAGGTGGCCACCATCAGGAGGCATGAGAGTGGCACAGGTGGTGGTCCCCCATGTCCGGTCAGCCTGACCACGGAGGAGGAGGTGGTCGCTCGCTGCCTGGACAGGGAGCAGGTGGAGGGGGTCCCTGGATATGACTCCGTGGAGGAAGGCTCCAGGACAGGTAAGTGTTTTTTATCCCCTATTTGATGTGTTGCATGTGGGGGGGGGGAGGGTACATGTGCCAAGTGTGTGGGACCACCAACATGTGTCTGCTTTGTGTCATCCACAGATGACGGAGCTGGGCCATCATCTGTCGGCGGCCAGTCCACCCCATCCCCCCAACGCCATCGTGTGCCCGAGCCCCTGGGTGGTGAAGACACAGAGGTGGAGGAGGAGAGTGCCCACACCACACCTGCCGAGGTGGTTGTGGAGGATCCTGCTGTGGCAGAGCAGGACTTTTCCTTATTGTTGGAGGACTCCTCCCCTTCTCCAGGGCGGTCTGTCATCCCCTCCCCCATCCTTGGAAGCCCCTCAAGGGCGACTCCATCCCCCCGGGGACAACCATATGCTGGCCCCAGGAAGGCGACCCAGAAGACCAGGGGGGTGTCGGATCTTGTCCAGGGCCAGTTGGCGAGGGATCACGCCAGACAGACCCAACAAATGGGGGACATAGTTGGGCACTTGGACAGAGTGGCTGACAGCCTGTGCTCCGTTGCCCAGATAAGCAACGCAGTGCAGGATGTGAGTTGCAACTGCGCTGCAGTGGTGACCAGTTTGGGGGAGGTGCAGGGGGATATTAGGCACCTCACTGCAGCCGTACAGGCAAACACTGCTGCCATCCAGGGAAACAGTGCTGCCATCCGGGACCAGGGGAGGCTGAGTCGGCGGGCCCAGCATTATCAGGTCACCCGTCAGCTCAGGATGCAGGCCCATACCAACACATACCTCGGCCGGATAGCCAGGGCCTTGGAGGGCATGCAGGCCACACCTGCCAGGAGTGTCCCACCCGGGGATCAGCCACCTCCAGATGCCCCCCCACCCCCACCCACTCCATCCAGGCATCTGAGGAGCCAGAGAGGTTCGGCAAGAAGGAGCCCCCGGCATCCCCGATGATTTGTTTTTTATTTTATTTGGATTTATACTCAGGTTATGAGTTTTTTATTTTATTTGGATTTATACTCAGGTTATGAGTTTTTTATTTTTTGATACTGCACACGTTGCAGTGTGAATGGTGTGTGAATGTGCGGGGGTGGCACTCCTGCCAGTAAGGGGTGTCACCCTCGGCCGTGGTGGTGAAGTTAACCCCACGGCTGTATGAATGACGTGTGAAAGGTGTATGAATGGACAGTGACATCATTGGGGCCTTGACGCTGGCGTTGCTGCTCCCAAGTCCTACATGCTGGACTTGGGCTAATCCAATGCGATGTGCATGTGGTGTGTGTGATCTAGGGACATCAGTGGTGTACACGCGTGCATTCTCTGTGTGATAAATGTTTTGGTTTAGTGTCCAAAGATGCCTACGGCGAGGACCCTCCTGACTGCTCTTCCATCAGCAGACTGGTTCTCTTCTGGCAGGTGGGGACTGTGTGGGTCGGGGGTCAGGTCATCACGTATGTCAATCTGCAGGCCTTTTCTCATAGCAAAGTTGTGCAGAATGCAACATGCACCGATGATCTGACACACAAAGGTAGGGGAATACAATAGGGTCCCCCCGGACTTATCCAGGCAGCGGAAACGGGACTTCAGGAGCCCAAATGTTTGCTCCACCACTGCACGGGTTTTGATGTGTGCTTCATTGTATTTTCTCTCTCCTCTGGTTTGGGGGTTCCGGAAAGGAGTCATGAGATGGGGTCCCAGTGCATATGCAGAGTCACCTGTAAAGGAAAAGACAGGAGGATGTTAGTCATGCATGTGCCACTTCTGATGTGCATCACGGGAGGGGATAGTCATGCCTGCCACCCATGTCATTCACCAACCAGCCAGCTGTCCCCATACATGTTCTGCTTGAATTCTGCTGGGATGGGGCTCTGACGGTATATGAAGCTGTCATGGCTGGACCCGGGGTGTTTGGTACGGACGTGCCATATGAGGCGTTGGGCATCGGCTATCACCTGTACGTTGATGGAATGCCAATGCTTCCGATTGCGGTATATGTGCTCTGTGGCACTGGGGGGCTGTAGGGCCACATGTGTGCAATCAATGGCCCCCACAGTGCGTGGGAATCTGGCAATGCTGTAGAAATCTGTCATTGCCTTGAGCCGCAGCTCCTCAGTGGTGGGTCTGATGAAGTGGTTGGACATGCGTCTGAGGATTGCAGGGACAACCTGGTGCACACATCTGCTCACGGAGGATTGTGACATCCCAGCCACCACTCCACTTGTACGCTGGAATGATCCACTTGCAAGGAAATGAAGTGTTGCCAGGACCTTCACCAGTGGCTGCACTGCTTGTGAGCGGTGTGTCTTGCTGGTGATGTCACCCTGCAGGGTTGTGGTTAGTTCAAGTATTGCATCAGGGCTGAATCTGAAGAGGCGATACACCTCCTCATCCCCCATGCCAAAGAGGCTCATGCGCGTGCGGTATATCCTCTCACGTGCCCGCCTCCTTCGTTCCGGGGGACCCACCAGTAGTTCTAGGACCACGATTGCCCCTGGCATGTTGGCACACAGAGGTGTTGTCCTTGCACGTGTGGTTGTTCAGCTTGCTAGTTTCGTCGGTAGCGCTGCTGCTGGAGCTGCTCTCCTGCTGACCTGAGGCCGTCTGGAGTAAAGATAAAGCAGCCATTTGTAGAAATAACTTTGCGACGGACGGACGACATATGCGCGGCGCATGTAGCCGGCGTATGGTGCTAATCCGTGCGAGAATTGGGAAATCTCCCTCATTTGCATATTTGCAGGGGAAAATCAATAGGCGCGACTGATGCGCCAAGCGAAACTATGCGCTGACGATACTCTGGCGTCGGAACGTTAAGCCGGTCGGAAATGGCCCGTTTTCTGTCGCATCTAGGTTGGTGGGTACGGCCACATAGAAACGACGGCGCATCTTCACAGTTACGCCGCGCATATCGAAATACTCCAGCGCAACTCTACCTGAATCTGGCCCTAAGTGTTTAGTGCATATTAGTTTAGTAATACAGGAAATGATCTCCGTTTATGAGAATTTCGCAATCATTTTCGCATTAGCGAAATTTCGCAAATTTTTTTTGGATAAAATATTTGCGAATATTCTTCTATATATTTGCGCAATATTGCAAAATCGAATATGGCGTATTCCGCTCAACACTAATGCAGAGGAGGCTCTTTAATTAGGCAACTTAGGCGTTCGCCTAAGGCCTCACACTAACAGCGGCCTCGTGGCCACCTAACTTACCCAATGTATTACCCCAGTTATGTGCTGATGTGCTCAGGCAACGTTAGGAGCCCTGACTCAGGAGCGGGGCTGCCAGGATCCCTAACAACCAGTAAATATCGGTGACACCACTTCTTGTGACGTCAATGACTCAGCATGCCCTCAGTCAGTCATGTCACAAAGGGGGAGGGTTCACCAGGTAACATCACAGGGTGGCCCCTGCCCCTTAGTTATTAAAGAGCAGGATCTGGGAGCCACCTTGTTAAAGGGGGCTTCCAGATTCCGATAAGCCCCCTGCCTGCAGACCCCCCAAATTCCCTGTTTACTGAAGATTATTCTATATAATGCTGTTCACATTTGGCAGAGGTTATACAAAACATTCCCTTCCAGTAACTAAGCATTATGCAGCCAAGTTGTGCTCTTCATATGTGCATGTGGCAAATGTTTTATTTTGAAAGTCATATTCTCCAACTACATCTGTGTCTTCTCTGATGTACTAAACCTGATACTGTATAAGTCTTATAAAGGGGCATCAGAAGATGCTTAAAGTGCTTGTAAGCATCAGACATGAAATGTGAAGAAAGCATATCTCTCAATAGCTGTGTAGTCCAAACATACGCCCCTTTGCTTGCCTTATCAGGCCCTTGAGGCACTTATCCTCCCCCTGATACACTATTCTGCCAATTTATATCAACAATGGGGCACAACTCTCCCATTGACACCAGCAATGGGGCATTATTCCTCCAAATGATACCAACAATGGGGCATTATTTCTCCTATTGATACCAACGATGGGGTGCTATTTCTCCCAATGATACCAACGATAGGGGCACTATTCCTCCCAATGATACCAAAGATGGGTCACTATTCCTCCCAATGGTGCCAACAACAGGGTGCTATTCTTCCCAGTGATAGCAATGACGGGGTGCTATACCTACCAATGATACCAACGAGGGGCCGCTATTCCTCCCAATGATACCAAAGATGGGTCACTATTCCTCCCAATGGTGCCAACTATAGGGGTCTATTTCTAAGGTTGCTGGTTCAACTAGACCTGGGTTTTAAGAACAATCTGGATGTATGGAAAGTCCCCAATGCATTGGCAGTGAAAAACATTCACACACACATGGTATGTCCACACTAGCTTTATTTTCTAATGCATACTTGTTCATAATCAAATCATACAAGAAAGGGACGCCCTTGTCCCAGCCAATCATATCTAAGTTATTAGGTTATACAAGTAATATATAGCAATCTTCTTTGTGCCCTGCAGATATCTCATTTCTACTGCAGCTTATCTAATGTGTATGCTCTTTGTCTAGGACATAATAACAATACTAATGCCAAGGTTCCTGGCTTCTCCTAGAAGCTCAAGGATACATTTTCATACAAGAATTAATCACTGTGGGGGAACTCTAACAAGCCTTATAATGCATTATTAGTATAGGGGAACTATCGCTCATCAATGCATTGATATCTATGGGGGAACTCTAGCCGCATTTCACTATTCTTCCCAGTTATACCAATGACGGGGTGCTATTCCTCCCAATGGTGTCAACTATGGGGTGCTATTCTTCCCAGTGATACCAACGACGGGATGCTATTCCTCCCAATGGTGCCAACGACGGGGTGCTATTTCTCCCAATGGTGTCAACGACAGGGTGCTATTCTTCTCATTGATACCAGCGATGGGGTGCTATTCCTCCCAATGGTGTCAACGACAGGGTACTATTCTTCCCATTGATACCAACGACGGAGGGCTATTCCTCCCAATGATACAAACGATGACGCACTATTTCTCCTAATTATACCAAATGTGGTGATGTTTACTCCCACTGATGCCAGGAACATTTTCACTCCCGATGGCCATAGTCTGCCCCCCCCCCCCCCCAAAGTCTGAGGGACAATAAACTGGCCCTTTTGTTTAAAAAGTTTGAAGACCTCTGCTCTATAGTGTGTACTTGTCTCTATCCGGAGCACTAAGTGTAATTTCTGTCTGGAGGAAGAAATGAAGAAGGAGGAGGAAGAGGAGGGGAAGGAGGAGAAGAAGTGGAAGTAGGAAGAAAAGGAGAAAGACACAGAGAAGAAGGCAAAAGAGTATTAGGAAAAGGAGGAGAAGGAAGATAAAGAGAAGGAATAAGATGATGAAAATAAAGAAATTAGTAGGGTGAGGAGAAGGGATATGAAGAGGGAAAAAAGATGGGGGAGGATAAAGAGGGATAAAAAGAGGAGAAGAAAGAGACAAAGGGGAGGAATGAGGGAGAGGGTGAGGAGAGAGATGAGGATAATAAAGAGAAAGACAAGGAGGGGAAGGAGGAAAAGGAGTAGGAGAAGGGAGAGGAGGAAGATGAGCAGAAGGAAAAAGAGAAGGATGAAATGAAGGAGGAATAGTAGGAGGCGTAGGAAAAGGAGGAGAAAGATACAGAGGAGCGCGGACCTGAAGTGCCAGGAGGACGTTCTGTGGACGTTCTATTGTTTGCACTGTGGCGCGCAGCGAGTAAACACTGTGCAGTCGCATCGCTGGGAAGCCGATGTGTGTGCCTGGCGGCCGCGATGTCCGCCGGGTACATGCGATCGGCAGTGACAGCAGGTGACAGCAGGGACGTGGAGCTCTGTGTGTAAACACAGAGCTCCACATGCTATCAGGGAGAGAGGAGACCGATCTGTGTCCCTTGTACATAGGGACACAGCATCGGTCACCTCCCCCAGTCACCCCCTCCCCCTACACAGTTAGAACACACCCAGGGAATACATTTGACCCCTCCCTCACCCCCTAGTGTTAACCCCTTCCCTGCCAGTCACATTTATACAGTAATTAGTGCATTTTTATAGCACTGACCACTGTATAAATGTGAATGGTCCCAAAATTGTCCGATATGTCTGCCGCAATATCGCAGGCCTGACAAAAAAAATCGCAGATCGCCGCCATTACTAGTAAAAAATAAAAAATAAATCACAAATCTATCCCCTATTTTGTAGGCGCTATAAGTTTTGCGCAAACCAATCAATAAACGCTTATTGCGATTTTTTTTAACAAAAATATGTAGAAGAATACGTATCAGCCTAAACTGAGGGAAAAATATATATATATTTTTTAAATGGGATATTATTATAACAAAAAGTAAAAAATATTGTGTTTTTTTTTTCAAAATTTTCTGTCTTTTTCTGTTTATAGCGCAAAAAATTAAATTAGCAGAGATGATCAAATACCACCAAAAGAAAGCTCTATTTTCGCTGAAAGCTGAAAATTGGTCTGGGCACGAAGGGGGTTTAAGTGCCCAGTAATGAAGTGGTTAAAGGAACCATAACCCAAATATTAGTGCCACATAGCACCCGTCCAGAACCCATCCTTGGCGTCCCGTACAGTATATAAATTGAAATTTCCATCCCAATTTACTCTAACACAAGAGCTTTGTCACTTCACAGCTCATTTCTGTTATTAGTTAGACATTAACATTTCTTTGCAACAATATAGCATGATTGGAATCCAGAGGGCACCAACTTGTGTCTGAGTGCATTTAGTGATATGTACTTATCTTTGTCATGTTCGTGGTAAGGCATCACAGCTCATTAATCACATAAACATGACTTGCAAATAATATAATTTGAAGACATATTAGAAAAATTGAGGACTGCATTGTTTAATGGTGCTGGCAGGGAATATAACCCTAGCCTGCCACCTTCCCTGGGCAAGTAACCCTATCAAGGATACTGATTGCAGGCAAAACCTCTCTTTAAAAGGGAAAACTACATTGTTTTTTTGGTACATTTATTTTAAATTCATATTTTTCAGTTTATGTATTTTTAATGTTCTTTTATCTTAATGTAGTTTTTTTTTTAAAACATAAAAAATATGGGCCAGATTCACAGAGCGATTACGCCTGTCTAACTGGTGTTAGACTGGAGTAATTTCAAATTACGCACGTTTTTTAGCTAGTCTGAAACCTCAAACCATGAATAGACGGCTGCAGGCTTCAATTCGACTGGATTACGTGTTCGTATGCCTTCGGATCTACGCTGCAATAAAATTGCGGCCACTGGGTGGACTTCCCGTCGTTTTTCGCGTCGGGGTATGCTAATGAGCTTTTGCCGGCGATCCCAGAAATTACGATCTTGAATCGCAATCTCTTACGGCACCTTTAGTCATCTTTTTTTTACGTAACACTATACCAGCTTTTTGCTGGTCTAATATTAGACAGCCCATGTTAAGTATGGCCGTCGTTCTCGCATCGAATTTCTACGTTTTCCGACGTCTTTTATTATTTTTTACGTAAGTCGTCCAGGAATAGGAATGTTCGTAAACGACGCTACTCAAACAACGAATGACGTAACGACGTGATTTCGCGCAATGCATGGCAGGAAATTTCTGAACGGAGCATGCGCAGTTCGATCGCCGCGCTTAATTTAAATGCTTCACGCCCCCCAATCGCGTATTTTTCGATTACGCGGCGAGAAATAGACTACTCCGCCGTAGCGTACGGGCAAAAATCTACCAGGATTCAGTGTAGAGCCTGTTAAAATACGGCAGCGTAGAGTATTTCGATTACGCAGCGCAATATTAAGTGTATCTGAATCTGGCCCTATATATTTAATGCATGGAATTTTGGTGCATGGTGATTTGGCACACTTTGGATGCCTATTGCACATTTTCTAAAGGGAACATTGCATGTTTCCATACTCTCTGTAATTAAAACACAATACAGAAAATATTTAATGTGGAATTAAAGTCCCACAATAAAAATCGCTAGCATTTGCAGTTCATTGATAAAAGAGACACGCAAAGTCTCTTTTGCCCAAACTTTCCTTTAGGCTCCAAGCAATTTTTTGCACATGGTGCATGCTGATATTAGAGCTGGGTGCTAAATACGATAACAGGAGTTACCTTATCAGTGGCCATCAAATGACTGCAGAGGAGTGTTGCAGGAAGAAGCAGGGAGGGAGATTGCGGCTGTGTCATACAGATCGGTGACTAGAGGCTAGACCTGTTACCAGTGGCAGCCGGTCCATTATGGGCGCACGGCGCCACTTCCCCATCTATGCGTCTGGCTCCCTGATCTACACGCAGGGCTCCAGACCATGGATTCCAATTGGGGGGGGGGGTAAGCACGTGATTAGAGCGAGAGGTTCTAATTGGCTTCAAAAAAGGGTGGGCTCGGGGCGCAAAGCACTGCACTCCGTAGCCCACTCAGTTGTGTGACAATAGTGAATGAATATTCGCTATTGCCACACCGATCCTACTCCCGCTCAATCAGGAAGTGAGAGTTGAGACCCGTAAACCGATATGCTGAAAGGACAGGCAATCCTATTGAATGCCTAGGAGGGGGAGGGAGGGGACACATGGCAGAAGCCACCATGATGCTGAAGAGGAGGAGAGGACACAGAAGCCGCTGCCTGCCCGCAGGGATGGGGTACATGCTAGGATGGATGACCGACCTAGAGCAGGCGGGGGGTGCCGCCGGCCGACAGGGGGAGTGGTTGTTTGTTGCCCCCCCCCCAAAAAAAACACCTGTTGCCACTGCATGTCACTGATAAAAGAGGTAAGTGTGCCAGCATGTTGTAAAAGATTCTAAAAATCGAATTCTTTAGTTTACTTTAAAACAAAAAAAACAAGATTTACTTTTACACTTAACCCCCTTAATGATGATGATGAACAAATATTAAAGCCTGTGTTAGTAAAACTGTAAATATCCTTGCAACTGCTTTAAGTGATTAAAATACCGTGCAACAGAATCTCCTCTACATCACTTCATACTAACCTAAACCTATTCACGATCCAGCGCTGTGCATGAGAGCCGAGCCTCTCCCAGCACTGTCCCTCCTCTCTGGGCAGATTGATAGCAGCAGGAGCCATTGGAGGAGAACCAGGCAGAACCAAAGCAGAATCGCGGAGGCCAAGGGAGTGTAATTTGCTGAGGAGGAGCAGGTGGTCTACTGTGCGAAAAGGTTGTTGTCTATAAGGTAGGCACTCATTTGGTCATGGGCAAGGCGTTCGATGAGCTTGGAGGCAAACGAGAGCAGGGAGATGGGTCTTAAGTTATTTAAACAGGTGGGGTCTAGTGAGGGTTTTTTAAGTATGGGGGTGACCAGTGAATGTTTGAGCGGGGAAGGAAAGGTGTCGGAGGAGAGGGAGAGGTTAAAGATGCAGGATAGGAAGTTGAGAATAGAGCGGGAACAATGGCAGACTGACCATTTGAGTTGCCACTAGGGGGCCCCATGAGAGTTGCCAGCCTCAGTAAAACCAGGGACAGTATGTAAAAATCTGTGTTTTTTTAAAAACCCAAGATTGTAGATGCCCCGCCTCTCCAGTACCTTTTCAGTGTGTGTATGTGTATTCTGTGTATGTATACTGTGTGTATACTGTGTATGTATACAGTATGTGTGTATACTGTGTGGCCCCATAATCTCCTATTGCCCGGGGGCCCCATAATCTCCTATTGCCCGGGGGCCCCATAATCACCTTTTGCCCGGGGGCCTCCTGAGTTGTCAGTCCGCCCCTGAGCGGGAAGGTGGTCGCAGTGTGTATGAGGAAGGATTGCTATGGGTGATCATTACAGTTGCGTGCTTTGCAGTGGAAATTGCTTCCAATTCCAGATACATTTTCAAACAAATTGCCTTTAATATCACTGTAATGTAATTAGTTACTCCTCTCACTTTGCTTTGGTTCGGTAGTTATGGTTGCACTTATAGTTCAAGGGTATATCAGGGGTGTCCAAACTTTTTTCAAAGAGGGCCAGATTTGATGAAGTAAACATGCGTGAGGGCCGACCATTTTGCCTGACATTCTTTGAACCATTAAAATTAAATGCAAATGAACTTATACACTGACGAACAAGAATTCTTGTGCTTTTTTGGCTGTGTGGTCAAGATTCTAAGGATGAGCTTGGGCGTGTTATTTGGATATACCGTATTTATCAGCGTATAACACGCACCTTAACTGTAAAGCCGCGTACACAAGATCAGTCCATCCGATGAGAACGGTCTGAAGGACCGTTGTCATTGGTTGACCGATGAAGCTGACTGATGATCCGTCGCGCCCACACACCATGGGTTAAATAACCGATTGTGTCAGAACGTGGTGACGTAAAACACAACGACGTGCTGAAAAAAATGAAGTTGAATGCTTCCAAGCATGCTTCGACTTGATTCTGAGCATGCGCAGGTTTTTAACCGATTGTCGTGCGTACTAACGATCAGTTTTGACCTATCGGTTAGGAATCCATCGGTTAAATTTAAAGCAAGTTGGCTTTTTTTTAACCGATGGTTAAATAACCTATAGGGCCCACACATGATCAGTTTTGACCGATGAAAACGGTCCATCAGACCGGTGTCCTCTCTTTAACCGATCGTGTGTACGAGGCCTAAGGCCGCTTACACACGATCAGACATGTCGGATAAAACAGGTCTGATGGACCGTTTTCATCGAACATGTCTGAAGGGATCTTTTGGTCTGATGTGTGTACACACCATCGGACCAAAATCCCCTCGGACCAGAACGCGGTGACGTAGAACACACCGATGTGCTGGAAAAAGGACGTTCAATGCTTCCACGCATGCGTCAAATCAATTTGACGCATGCGCGGGATTTCAGTCCCATGGTTGGGCGTAGTAACTATCGGACATGTCCGACGGACAGGTTTCCAGCTGACAAGTTTCTAAGCATGTTTAGAAACTTTTGTCCGCTGGAAAACTGTCCGCTAGGCCGTACACACGATCGAACATGTCCGCTGAAACTGGTCTGCGGACCAGTTTCAGCGGACATGTTCGATCGTGTGTACGCGGCCTAAGAGGGAAGGTTCAGGATTTTTTTTTAATAAAAAATTGTGAAACAAAATAAGGGTCATTGCCCATCAATGCAGCCTAATCAGTGCCCACCTGCAGCCTCACCATTGCCATGAATGCTGACTCACCATTGCCATGAATGCAGCCTCTGAATGCAGACTCACCATTGCCATGAATGCAGCCTCACAAGTGCCATGAATGCAGTCTCTGAATGCAGCCTCTCTATTGCCATGAATGCAGCCCCACCATTTACATGAATGCAGCCTCTGAATGCAGGATGCTCGGGGATTCGTTGGGTGTTACAAAAGAGATATACATCCACATTACCAGTGGGGCCGCATTAAAACACGGGCCGCAATTGGCCCCCGGGCCGGACTTTGGACATGGCTGCTCTATATAACCCCTGCTGTAGATCTTTATTATTATACTTGTTATCTCCAAGCTGTGAGTAAAAAGCAAATCTCTTTGAGTATTTATAGAAGAGCTGAGCAAATCCTTGGGGCATGAAGGGACATTTCCTTTAAGAAAGGTCACAACACTGTACGGCTCTATCTGGCAGATTATCAAGCCAGTTTCCATATCTGCCCTATCCCTTCTAAAGAGCGCATGGGGGAAAAAAAGCGAGCGAGCGAGCAGAGACCGCTGGCTTACAAAATCCATAAATCCTTCTCACAAGGAAGCAATTTCTATCCTGTCAACAGGTTGAATTAATCTATAAACACTTTTATATGCTAATAGGAAAAAGCTCAAACTTTCTAAATAAAGTCCAAGGCTCCCGATTTTCCATTTTATAAACCTTTATGATTTTTTCTTCCCCTACGTTATGACCACAAAAAAGTCATTTTCATCTGGAACACTCTCTTTATTCAGTGATTTTTGAATCCTGTCAACATTTGGCGATGTACAATGCGCTCGTTCCAGGTCAAAGCTGCAGCTTTCCGTAAATAGGTTTTGTGAGCTTGACAGTCAGTTTTCATGTCTTATAACTTGATGAACCTTTTTTTTGCACTGAGGTTAGCAGGCGCCTCAGTCATGCAGCTGACATGCTTTGTCAACGGTCAACTCCACTTATAACTGATATTTTAATTTTGCATAGAGGTTGGCAAGTAAGACCAGACCCTTTTCTGACATTTGTTGTTTACAAGCAAAAATCAGTCATTTATGCTAGAAAATTACTTAGAACCCCTAAACACTATACAGTGGAACCATGGATTCGAGCATAATGCGTTCCAGGAGAATGCTTGTAATCCAAAGCACTCGCATATCAAAGTGAGTTTCCTCATAGAAGTCAATGGAAACGAAAATAATTTGTTCCACATTAACTTCTATGGCATGCAATATCGCATTTGGCTGGGGGCGCCAGAGAGCTTCAAAAATACTCAGGGACAGCTCGACTGAGCTCGAAAAGGCTCAGAAACACTCAGGAACTGAGTACTTCCAAGTGATTCCGAGTATTTCCAAACTGTTTCAAGTGTCACCTATGGCCAAATGCGGTACTGCAAACCCCATTAGCTTGAATTCTTCTCGTTTTGCGAGACAACACTCGCAAACCAAGAACTTTAAAAGAAAAGTTGCTCTTCTTTCAAAATGCTAGTTAACCACTTAAGCCCCGGACCATATTGCTGGTCAAAGACCAGAGCACTTTTTGCGATTCAGCACTGCGTAGATTTAACTGACAATTGCACGGTTGTGCGACGTGGCTCCCAAACAAAATTGGCGTAGTTTATTTCCCACAAATAGAGCTTTCTTTTGGTGGTATTTGATCACCTCTGCGGTTTTCAGTTTTTGCGCTATAAACAAAAATAGAGCGACAATTTTGAAAAAAATATATATTTTTTACTTTTTGCTATAATAAATATCTCCCAAAAATGTACAAAAAAAAAAAATGTTTTTTTTTTTTTCCCCTCAGTTTAGGCCGATAAGTATTCTTGCTTTGATTACTATAAAAATGCCACTGGCAGTGAATGGGTTAACACTAGGGGGCGAGGAAGGGGTTAAGTATGTTCCCTGGGTGTGTTCTAACTCAAGGGGGGGTGGCCTCACTAGGGGAAATGACAGATCGCTGTTCATATATTGTATGAACAGACGGTCAGGCATTTCTCCCCTGACAGAACTGGAAGCTGTGTGTTTACACACACAGCTTCTGGTCCTCGCTCTGTAACGAGCAATCGCGGGTGCCCGGTGGCGATCACGGCCGCCGGGCACACGCACGGGAGTGACTGCTGAGCAAGGTGATGTGTAGCTACATGCTCTCGCCCAGCAGAGCCGACCTGCCGTCGTAAAACTGTGGCGGCTGGTCAGCAAGCAGTTCATGAATAAAAAAAAAAAAAAGAAAAGAAAAAAACCCCAGTAAAGTTAGCCCAATTTTTTATATAATGTGAAACATGATGTTACGCCGAGTAAATAGATACCTAACATGTCATGCTTTAAAATTGCGCACATTTGTGGAATTGTGACAAACTACCAGTTCAGATCTGCGCTATTGACAAAAGACGTCAACAGTGTGGACCTGAGCTGCCGGGGTCACGTCTTTGTACGTCAATGTTGTTGTATTCCCCGTACGCGCCACTGGTGGTAGCGGTGTCCGCCAGGTACATGCGATCGGCGGTGACAGAGCAGGGACGTGGAGCTCTGTGTGTAAACACAGAGCTCCACGTCTTGTTAGGGAGAGAGGAGACCGATCTGTGTCCCTTGTACATAGGGACACAGCATTGGTCACCTCCCCCAGTCACCCCCTCCCACCACACAGTTAGAACACACCCAGGATACACATTTAACCCCTTCCTCACCCCCTAGTGTTAACCCCTTCAATGCCAGTCACATTTATACAGAAATTAGTGCATATTTATAGCACTGGTCGCTGCATAAATGTGAATGGCGCCAAAAATGTGTCAAAAGTGTCCGATGTGTCCGCCGTAATGTCGCAGTCCCAATAAAAATCGCAGATCGCCACCATTACTAGTAAAAAATATATATATATATATATATTTTTAAATTGTCGCTCTTTTTTTGTTTATAACGCAAAAAATAAAAACCGCAGAGTTGATCAAATACCACCAAAAGAAAGCTCTATTTGTGGGGAAAAAAGGACGCCAATTTTGTTTGGGAGCCACGTCGCACGACCGCGCACATGTCAGTTAAAGTGACGCAGTGCCGGAAGCTGAAATTTCGCCTGGGCACGAAGGGGGTTTATGTGCCCAGTAAGCAAGTGGTTAAAAATCTCTTGTGCTAGAATTATTGCTCTTGCTCTAATGATTGCGAATGCAATGATACCTCACATGTGTGGTTTGAACACCATTTATATATGCGTTCGCTACTGTGTCCGAGCACAGAGGGATGGAGCACTTACAAAAAAAAAAAAAAAATCGTATTTATATTACTTTTTGTTTGTTTTTTACACTGTCCCTTTGTTTATTTTGTATCATTTGTAATAGAAATAAGCATGACAGGTCCTCTTTATTGAGAGATCTGGGGTGAAAAAGACCCCAGATCTTGTATTTACCCTTTACCCTTGTCTTTACCATTAAAAACAAAATAAAAAAATTTTTAATTTTGACTTAAAAAAAAAGTTGATGGCCAAGAATCGGAAGTGATGTCAGAGGTCGCTCTGGTCCTCACTTGACTTCCTGTCCAACCATCGGGCAGAATGGATCACTTCCGGGTTTACCTTCGGCTCTGGTAAACCTGGAAACAACCTATAAAATTAATCCAATGGCGAATCTGCCGCTGGGATCACTTTCATCTGAAAGTGGGCCGCCTAACAAAAAAACGGATGCCGGGGTTATGGAAGCTAGCTTCTGCCATAACCCCGTTAATTAGCGTCAAAAACATGTAGTACATTTATAGTTAGGCGATCAGAACATGTAAGGCTGCGTACACGCGATCGGTCAAAACAGATGAAAACGGACTGAAGGACCGTTTCATCGGTCTAAACCAATCGTGTGTGGACCCCATCGGTCAGTTATCCTTCCGTCAAAAAAAAGAGAACTTGCTTTAAAATTTGACCGATGGACGCCTGACTGATGGGTCAAAACCGATCGTTAGTATGCAAAAGCATCGGTTAAAAAGCCGCGCATGCTCAGAATCGACGCATGCTTGGAAGCATTGAACTTCATTTTTTTCAGCACGTTGTTGATGTTGTGTTAAAACACGTAAATGTCACCGCGTTCTAACACGATCGTTTTTTTAACCGATGGTGTGTAGGTACATCAGACCATCAGTCAGCTTCATCGGTTAACCTATGACAACGGTCCTTCAGACCGTTCTCATCGGATGGACTGATCGTGTGTACGCGGCCTTAAAGGATAACTAAACCCAAGAACAAAACTGCAACAAACACATTGCGTTTGAAAGAGCGCTGTGCAGGGCCGATCCTAGGTAGGGTGCATTGCACCCAGGCGCCTGCAGAGGTGGGGGCGCCGCACATCTAACATACCCTCTAACAGAAGCCCTCTCTGTGTCCATCACAGAGGCCCCCCCTCCAGGTCCCAATAACGTTCTCTGCTTCTCTTCCTGTATTTTGTTTATTGGTAGGGTAATGAAGACTTTGTGGGGGAGCATCTCTGTGGCTGAGTCATTGCCATAGAAACATTTGTAATATATCATGTTTGGAGGGGTTCCAAGTAATTTTCTGGCAAAATAAAGTTATTTTTAAAAAGTGACAGAAAAAGGCCTGGTCTTTAAATGGTTAATAGCTAATAATGGAATCCTTCTTACAATAAGGTGACCAGATTTTTAAAATGAAATCCGGGGACATATTTTTTATTTTTTTTATAGTAAATGGTAAACTATTTTATACGCATATTTTCCTCAAATTATATATGCAGTCAGTGGTGTAGCGTTGTTTGTCAGCGCCCGGGACAAGGCAAGAAATGTGCACCCCCAACTAGACTTTTAGCACTCCCTGAGTCCCTTCCACTAGTACAGTACTACTGACCAACTTGATTCCTACACTGACCTACCTGACCACTGCACTAACCTAACTGATTCCTACACTGACCACTACGCTGACCTACCTGATTCTTACACTGACCTACCTGATTCCTATACTGACCACTGCACTAACCTACCTTGTAACGGAATGGCCCGTGACAGACTGAGATATTCCTATGTCTAGGGTCACCTTATGTCCACTAGGGCCATATGGTGACAAAGAATCATAATTCATATATTACAGAAGACATTAATAAGGGACATTAATAATAATTCATGTTTGCAGGATGTCTTCAAATATCAAAAGCCGTTAGCTATTCAATCTGGGCACACATGCTTTTGAAAGGTGTTAATTCAGGTCTACAAGACCAGAGTGAGTCATACCTTTGTATAATATGCTATTGAAATATCTTAAGGTGTTGGCTATTCACTGTAAAGACATTCCGTTGAAGGTGTGGATTGCACCCACTCTCACAAGACTCTGCCATTGTGTGATAAAGCTGTCTAGATAACTTATTCAACTAGATGTCTGTGTTACTATTCAAGGTTAATTGAACCCTATTGATGATACGGTGCCGTCATGTCTAGCTACCAATTAAAGAATTATCCTCAGTGAGTGAATAGGGGGGTGGAGATTGCATTGTCCTGTGATAAACTGCATTATGCTTGAGACTGTATAAGAAGCTGAGAAAATACTAATAAATTGTCATATCTTTGGAAGCAAGAACGGAGCTCTGTCTCGTCTTATTCTGGGAAAGGATATGGATCGTGTATGCAATATTGTCGGAGTGTGTCAGATAAGCTTGTCGTGGTTGGATGGAAGGTTGTAAGCGGTGGTGACCGTTACATTTTCTCTCCCCTTTCGGTGGGAGACGGAAACAGGTGGTAACCCCAAACGGGTTGACTCCGAAGTCCGTCAGTAGGTCCAGTCCTCCAATGCTGGTATCCATACTGTACCCCAAATAAATGGCTCCAAACTGAGCATTACTCACCCCGCCAACCTCTGCCTCTCTCAGATAACACGCCTGCCGCTGGGGAGAAGGCAGGGTGGCTGGGCTCAGTCCATCATGCTGTTGGGGGTCTGGGCCAACTGCCCCCCCTTCCTGGGGTGTACTAGTGGAGACTGAAGTCCCATCCACTGGTGCTTGGTGAAAACCCCCCGGTGCTTGCAAAGCAAAGCCGACATCCTCCTGTCCCAGTCCTGTACCATTTTCTGGGGTTGTGCCAGTGGAGACTGAAGTCCCATCCACTACCCCAGGAACCCCCTCTTCTGTTAGTGAGGAGCAGAGGCCTATGACACTCTGCTCTGTTGCCAGCTCTTCCGCTGGGTTGCTGTGAGTGGAGACCACAGTCCCATCCAGTACCACAGGGTCCCCCTCTTCTGTTAATGAGGAGCAGAGGCATATGACACTCTGCTCTGTTGCCAGCTCTTCTGCTGGGTTGCTGTGAGTGGAGACCACAGTCCCATCCACCACCACAGGGTCCCCCTCTTCCGTTAGTGGAGAGCAGAGGTCTGTGACCCTCTGTTCTGTTGCCAGCTCTTCCGCTGGGTTGCTGTGAGTGGAGACCACAGTCCCATCAACTACCACAGGGTCCCCCTCTTTTGCTAGTTGGGAGCAGAGGCTTGGCGCACCCTGCTCTGTTGCCAGTGATTCAGCTGGGGGTAAAAGCTTTACCACCTCAGCTTGTTGCTGGAGAGAGGGGCCAACCGCCCCGGCTCTCTGGAACTCCACACCATCCGCTTTGGCTTTAGGGAAGGCAATCTTCGTATTTTCCACTGCCGATTCATCAGCCAGGAGTTCACAGTTGTCATATGAACTTTCCTCATAGTCCCATGCAATGGGAGCCCCACCCTGCTGCTGAGCGGAGTCTAGCAGCTGTCTGTAGGCGACCTCCAGCTCCCATTCCCAGAAATTCCAAATCTTCCTGTGACCAGTGGCCTCCCGAGATATTCAATCTCTCCTCTCTGTGCTCCATTATGTCCTCCAAGCGCCACTCCCGATCATCCCCGAAGTCTGGATCACTGGACATCCTCCAATACAATAATCCCAGGCCATCATAGTCATGGCCTTCTGTGGGGCTGTCATCTGCTGGCCACGGGCACTCTTGGGCTACATACCACTGGAGGGCTCTGTAGCTTTCATCCAGCTGCATCTCTGCCCGGATCAGCCTGCTCAACTCGGCTGTCCACTCCTGCTTCGGTTGTTTCCCCAACAACAGCATTCGTACGTCATACTGCGGCCAGTACCTTGCATAGATGGACGGCAGGACCTTTCCTTGGTTTTGCTGCTCCCGAGCTAGTGCTTCCTTCCAGAGTTGGCACCGAATCACATCCGACCATCCCAACAGGACCTCCTCTGATACTGGTCCTCTATGCTGTATCCGCATATCTTGTAACCTTCTTTGGAATTCCTCTTCCATGGAGACTGGTATCTGCACCTCTCCTCTCTCTTTAGTTGGTGCTGCTGTGACTTCAGCTGCTGCAGCACTTCTTCTCTGTAGCAAGGTGGCATTCAGAGCCGCAATAACTCGGTCCCTGATCTCCGGTGGAGGGTTAGGACCATATTGTGCCAGTCTTAGGTTAACAGCCCGATCAAAACTTTCTTCCTCGGGTGTCCTGTCTGTTACAGCGGGCCTTTTAGCTCTATCCATTTCGACCAGTTCTGCGATAATGTCCCTTTTCTTACGGTTGCTGGACGGTCTGCCCCGGCTCTCCAGTAAGTCCATGAGGGAAGAGAGCTTCATCCGTTCATACACCGTCTCCATTGTCATGTGCCCTTGTAGCCGTCCTTCTGGTGATGGAATCATCCCACTGCTGCCACCAATGTAACGGTCACCACCGCTTACAACCTTCCATCCAACCACGACAAGCTTATCTGACACACTCCGACAATATTGCATACATGATCCATATCCTTTCCCAGAATAAGACGAGACAGAACTCCGTTCTTGCTTCCAAAGATATGACAATTTATTGGTATTTTCTCAGCTTCTTATACAGTCTCAAGCATAATGCAGTTAATCACAGGACAATGCAACCTCCACCCCCCTATTCACTCACTGAGGATAATTCTTTAATTGGTAGCTAGACATGACGGCACCGTATCATCAATAGGGTTCAATTAACCTTGAATAGTAACACAGACATCTAGTTGAATAAGTTCTCTAGACAGCTTTATCACACAATGGCAGAGTCTTGTGAGAGTGGGTGCAATCCACACCTTCAACGGAATGTCTTTACAGTGAATAGCCAACACCTTAAGATATTTCAATAGCATATTATACAAAGGTATGACTCACTCTGGTCTTGTAGACCTGAATTAACACCTTTCAAAAGCATGTGTGCCCAGATTGCATAGCTAACAGCTTTTGATATTTGAAGACATCCTGCAAACATGAATTATTATTAATGTCCCTTATTAATGTCTTCTGTAATATATGAATTATGATTCTTTGTCACCCTATGGCCCTAGTGGACATAAGGTGACCCTAGACATAGGAATATCTCAGTCTGTCACGAGCCATTCCATTACATACCTGATTCCTACACAGACCACTACACTGACCTACCAGATTCCTATACTGACCACTACACAGACCTACCTGATTGCTACACTGACCACTACACTCATCTACCTGATTCCTACACTGATCTACTGGATTCCACACTGACCACTATACTGACCTACCCGATTCCTACACCGACCACTACACTGACCTAGCTGATTCCTACACTGACCAATACACTGACCTACCTAATTCCTACACTGATCTACCTGATTTCACACTAACCACTACACTGACCTACCTGATTCCTACACCAACCACTTCACTGACCTACCTGATTCCTACACTGACCACTACACTGACCTACATGATTCCACACTGACCACTACACTGACCTACCTGATTCCTACACTGACCACTACACTGACCTACCTGATTCCACACTGACCTACCTGATTCCTACACCGACCACCACACTGACTTACCTGATCCCACACTGACCACTACACTGACCTACCTGATTCCTACACTGACCACTACACTGACCTACCTGATTCCTACACTGACCACTACACTGACCTACCTGATTCTTACACTGACCACTACACTGACCACTGCACTAACTTACCTGATTCCTACACTGACCACTCCACTGACCTACCTGATTCCTACACTGACCACTACACTGACCTACCCGATTCCTACACTGACCTACCTGATTCCTACACTGACCACTACACTGACCTACCCGATTCCTACACTGACCTAGCTGACTTACATGATTCCACACTGACCACTACACTGACCTACCTGATTCCTACACTGACCACTACACTGACCTACCTGATTCTTACACTGACCACTACACTGACCACTGCACTAACTTACCTGATTCCTACACTGACCACTCCACTGACCTACCTGATTCATACACTGACCACTACACTGACCTACCCGATTCCTACAGTGACCTAGCTGATTCCTACACTGACCAATACACTGACCTACCTGATTCCTACACTGATCTACCTGATTTCACACTAACCACTACACTGACCTACCTGATTCCTACACCAACCACTTCACTGACCTACCTGATTCCTACACCGACCACTACACTGACCTACATGATTCCACACTGACCTACCTGCTTCCTACACTGACCACTACACTGACCTACCTGATTCTTACACTGACCACTACACTGACCACTGCACTAACTTACCTGATTCCTACACTGACCACTCCACTGACCTACCTGATTCCTACACCGACCAATACACTGACCTACATGATTCCACACTGACCACTACACTGACCTACCTGATTCCTACACTGAACACTACACTGACCTACCTGATTCTTACACTGACCACTACACTGACCACTGCACTAACTTACCTGATTCCTACACTGACCACTCCACTGACCTACCTGATTCCTACACTGACCACTACACTGACCTACCCGATTCCTACACTGACCTACCTGATTCCTACACTGACCACTACACTGACCTACCTGATTCCTACACTGATCTACCCGATTCCACGCTGACCACTACACTGACCTACCCGATTCCTACACCAACCACTACACTGACCTACATGATTCCACACTGACCTACCTGCTTCCTACACTGACCACTACACTGACCTACCTGATTCTTACACTGACCACTACACTGACCACTGCACTAACTTACCTGATTCCTACACTGACCACTCCACTGACCTACCTGATTCCTACACCGACCAATACACTGACCTACATGATTCCACACTGACCACTACACTGACCTACATGATTCCACACTGACCACTACACTGACCTACCTGATTCCTACACTGACCACTACACTGACCTACCTGATTCCACACTGACCTACCTGATTCCTACACCGACCACCACACTGACTTACCTGATCCCACACTGACCACTACACTGACCTACCTGATTCCTACACTGACCACTACACTGACCTACCTGATTCCTACACTGACCACTACACTGACCTACCTGATTCCACACTGACCTACCTGATTCCTACACCGACCACCACACTGACTTACCTGATCCCACACTGACCACTACACTGACCTACCTGATTCCTACACTGACCACTACACTGACCTACCTGATTCCTACACTGACCACTACACTGACCTACCTGATTCTTACACTGACCACTACACTGACCACTGCACTAACTTACCTGATTCCTACACTGACCACTCCACTGACCTACCTGATTCCTACACTGACCACTACACTGACCTACCCGATTCCTACACTGACCTACCTGATTCCTACACTGACCACTACACTGACCTACCCGATTCCTACACTGACCTAGCTGACTTACATGATTCCACACTGACCACTACACTGACCTACCTGATTCCTACACTGACCACTACACTGACCTACCTGATTCTTACACTGACCACTACACTGACCACTGCACTAACTTACCTGATTCCTACACTGACCACTCCACTGACCTACCTGATTCCTACACTGACCACTACACTGACCTACCCGATTCCTACACTGACCTAGCTGATTCCTACACTGACCAATACACTGACCTACCTGATTCCTACACTGATCTACCTGATTTCACACTAACCACTACACTGACCTACCTGATTCCTACACCAACCACTTCACTGACCTACCTGATTCCTACACCGACCACTACACTGACCTACATGATTCCACACTGACCACTACACTGACCTACCTGCTTCCTACACTGACCACTACACTGACCTACCTGATTCTTACACTGACCACTACACTGACCACTGCACTAACTTACCTGATTCCTACACTGACCACTCCACTGACCTACCTGATTCCTACACCGACCAATACACTGACCTACATGATTCCACACTGACCACTACACTGACCTACCTGATTCCTACACTGAACACTACACTGACCTACCTGATTCTTACACTGACCACTACACTGACCACTGCACTAACTTACCTGATTCCTACACTGACCACTCCACTGACCTACCTGATTCCTACACTGACCACTACACTGACCTACCCGATTCCTACACTGACCTACCTGATTCCTACACTGACCACTACACTGACCTACCTGATTCCTACACTGATCTACCCGATTCCATGCTGACCACTACACTGACCTACCCGATTCCTACACCAACCACTACACTGACCTACCTGATTCCTACACTGACCACTACACTGACCTACATGATTCCACACTGACCACTACACTGACCTACCTGATTCCTACACTGACCACTACACTGACCTACCTGATTCCACACTGACCTACCTGATTCCTACACCGACCACCACACTGACTTACCTGATCCCACACTGACCACTACACTGACCTACCTGATTCCTACACTGACCACTACACTGACCTACCTGATTCCTACACTGACCACTACACTGACCTACCTGATTCTTACACTGACCACTACACTGACCACTGCACTAACTTACCTGATTCCTACACTGACCACTCCACTGACCTACCTGATTCCTACACTGACCTACCCGATTCCTACACTGACCTACCTGATTCCTACACTGACCACTACACTGACCTACATAATTCCATACTGACCACTACACTGACCTACCTGATTCCTACACTGACCACTACACTGACCACCACACTGACCTACCTGATTCTTACACTGACCACTGCACTAACTTACCTGATTCCTACACTGACCACTACACTGACCTACCTGATTCCTACACTGACCACTACACTGACCTACCTGATTCCACACTGACCTACCTGATTCCTACACCGACCACCACACTGACTTACCTGATCCCACACTAACCACTACACTGACCTACCTGATTCCTACACTGACCACTACACTGACCTACCTGATTCCTACACTGACCACTACACTGACCTACCTGGTTCCTACACTGACCACCACACTGACCTACCTGATTCTTACACTGACCACTACACTGACCACTGCACTAACTTACCTGATTCCTACACTGACCACTACACTGACCTACCTGATTCCTACACTGACCAGTACACTGACCTACCTGATTCCTACACTGATCTACTGGATTCCACACTGACCACTATACTGACCTAGCTGATTCCTACACTGACCAATACACTGACCTACCTGATTCCTACACTGATCTACCTGATTTCACACTAACCACTACACTGACCTACCTGATTCCTACACTGACCACTACACTGACCTACCTGATTCCTACACCGACCACTACACTGACCTACATGATTCCACACTGACCACTACACTGACCTACCTGATTCCTACACTGACCACTACACTGACCTACCTGATTCCTACACTGACCACCACACTGACCTACCTGATTCTTACACTGACCACTGCACTGACCACTGCACTAACTTACCTGATTCCTACACTGACCACTACACTGACCTACCTGATTCCTACACTGACCACTACACTGACCTACCTGATTAATGCACTGACCACTACACTGACCTACCTGATTCCTATACTGACCTACCGGATTCCTACACTGACCACTACACTGACCTACCTGATTCCTATACTGACCACTACACTGACCTACCTGATTCCTACACTGACCACTACACTGACCTACCTGATTCTTACACTGACCACTACACTGACCTACCTGATTCCTACACTGATCTACCGGATTCCACACTGACCACTACACTGACCTACCTGATTCCTACACCGACCACTACACTGACCTAGCTGATTCCTATACTGACCACTACACTGACCTACCTGATTCCTACACTGATCTACCTGATTCCACACTTACCACTACACTGACCTACCTGATTCCTACATCAACCACTACACTGACCTATCTGATTCCTACACTGACCACTACACTGACCTACATAATTCCATACTGACCACTACACTGACCTACCTGATTCCTACACTGACCACTACACTGACCACCACACTGACCTACCTGATTCTTACACTGACCACTACACTGACCACTGCACTAACTTACCTGATTCCTACACTGACCACTACACTGACCTACCTGATTCCTACACTGACCACTACACTGACCTACCTGATTCCACACTGACCTACCTGATTCCTACACCGACCACCACACTGACTTATCTGATCCCACACTAACCACTACACTGACCTACCTGATTCCTACACTGACCACTACACTGACCTACCTGATTCCTACACTGACCACTACACTGACCTACCTGGTTCCTACACTGACCACCACACTGACCTACCTGATTCTTACACTGACCACTACACTGACCACTGCACTAACTTACCTGATTCCTACACTGACCACTACACTGACCTACCTGATTCCTATACTGACCACTGCACAGACCTACCTGATTGCTACACTGACCACTACACTGATCTACCTGATTCCTACACTGACCAGTACACTGACCTACCTGATTCCTACACTGATCTACTGGATTCCACACTGACCACTATACTGACCTAGCTGATTCCTACACTGACCAATACACTGACCTACCTGATTCCTACACTGATCTACCTGATTTCACACTAACCACTACACTGACCTACCTGATTCCTACACTGACCACTACACTGACCTACCTGATTCCTACACCGACCACTACACTGACCTACATGATTCCACACTGACCACTACACTGACCTACCTGATTCCTACACTGACCACTACACTGACCTACCTGATTCCTACACTGACCACCACACTGACCTACCTGATTCTTACACTGACCACTGCACTGACCACTGCACTAACTTACCTGATTCCTACACTGACCACTACACTGACCTACCTGATTCCTACACTGACCACTACACTGACCTACCTGATTCATGCACTGACCACTACACTGACCTACCTGATTCCTATACTGACCTACCGGATTCCTACACTGACCACTACACTGACCTACCTGATTCCTATACTGACCACTACACTGACCTACCTGATTCCTATACTGACCTACCGGATTCCTACACTGACCACTACACTGACCTACCTGATTCCTATACTGACCACTACACTGACCTACCTGATTCCTACACTGACCACTACACTGACCTACCTGATTCTTACACTGACCACTACACTGACCTACCTGATTCCTACACTGATCTACCGGATTCCACACTGACCACTACACTGACCTACCTGATTCCTACACCGACCACTACACTGACCTAGCTGATTCCTATACTGACCACTACACTGACCTACCTGATTCCTACACTGATCTACCTGATTCCACACTTACCACTACACTGACCTACCTGATTCCTACATCAACCACTACACTGACCTATCTGATTCCTACACCGACCACTACACTGACCTACATAATTCCATACTGACCACTACACTGACCTACCTGGTTCCTACACTGACCACTACACTGACCACCACACTGACCTACCTGATTCTTACACTGACCACTACACTGACCACTGCACTAACTTACCTGATTCCTACACTGACCACTACACTGACCTACCTGATTCCTACACTGACCACTACACTGACCTACCCGATTCCTACACTGACCTACCTTATTCCTACACTGACCACTACACTGACCTACCTGATTCCTACACTGATCTACCTGATTCCACGCTGACCACTACACTGACCTACCCGATTCCTACACCAACCACTACACTGACCTACCTGATTCCTACACCGACCACTACACTGACCTACATGATTCCACACTGACCACTACATTGACCTACCTGATTCCTACACTGACCACTACACTGACCTACCTGATTCCACACTGACCACTACACTGACCTACCTGATTCCTACACCGACCACCACACTGACTTACCTGATCCCACACTGACCACTACACTGACCTACCTGATTCCTACACTGACCACTACACTGACCTACCTGATTCCTACACTGACCACTACACTGACCTACCTGATTCCACACTGACCACTACACTGACCTACCCGATTCCTACACTGACCACTACACTGACCTACCTTATTCCACACTGACCACTACACTGACCTACCTGACCACTACACTAACCTACTTTGTCCCTACACTAACCTACCTGACCACTGCACTAACCTACTTTATCCCTATACTGACCTACCTGATTCCTACACTAACCACTACACTGACCTACCTGATTCCTACACCGACCACTACACTGACCTACATGATTCCACACTGACCACTACACTGATCTACCTGATTCCACGCTGACCACTACACTGACCTACCTGATTCCTACACCAACCACTACACTGACCTACCTGATTCCTACACCGACCACTACACTGACCTACATGATTCCACACTGACCACTACACTGACCTACCTGATTCCTACACTGACCACTACACTGACCTACCTGATTCCACACTGACCACTACACTGACCTACCTGATTCCTACACAGACCACCACACTGACTTACCTGATCCCACACTGACCACTACACTGACCTACCTGATTCCTACACTGACCACTTCACTGACCTACCTGATTCCTACACTGACCACTACACTGACCTACCTGATTCCACACTGACCACTACACTGACCTACCCGATTCCTACACTGACCACTACACTGACCTACCTTATTCCACACTGACCACTACACTGACCTACCTGACCACTACACTAACCTACTTTGTCCCTACACTAACCTACCTGACCACTGCACTAACCTACTTTATCCCTATACTGACCTACCTGATTCCTACACTATCAACTACACTGACCTACCGTATTCCTACACTGATCTACCTGATCCCTACACTGACCACTACGCTGACCTACCCGATTCCTACACTGACCACTACACTAAACAACCTGATTCCTACACAACCCACCTGATTCCTATACTGACCGCTACACTGACCTACCTAAGTTATATACTGACCACTACACTGACCTACCTGATTCCTGCACTACCCCCCCCCCACATGAACAGTGTAGATCGGTTGATTTTGCTCACCTCCCCAGCGCCAGATACTATTTCCGACACCCAGCTGCGCCTCAGTATCTCCTGCCAAGAGCTTCTGCAATAGCTGCTGTACCACCCAGCTGCCCTCAATCCGGGGACTGTCCCGGGAAACCGGGGATGTCTGGTCACCCTATCTTACAAGCAAATCAAGAAAAAATGTGATCCTAACCAGAAAAGCGGTGCACTTATTGCTTCCTGTGAGGCACACTAAAGAATATCTTTCCTCCCTGTATCTGTTAATTCCCACAAGCCCTGCCCCCATGTACTGGAGATGAAGAGATATGGACATGTTTGTAGTCCAAATCAGGAGAGCAGCTTAGTGTGCCAACCATGGCTCCCTCCATAGATACAGTGGAGGAGTGACATAGCCACCCAGGGATAGGAAGTTATTTACAGGATTACCAGGTGATAATAAAGCAACAGAAGGTTAAAAGAAGAAAATGAATGCAGCCGTCACCCCATAATGGGAAAAAACATATGGTCTGTGATAACGTTGCTTATAATGCATGTAAGGACGGTACTTCAAAAAATATAATAGCAATACTGTATAATCTTATCATATTTAAGCCACACATACAAAGAAAAAAAAAACAATCTTAACACCCTATAAAAAGGTTAAAAACATCAGCAGGGCCCTGCTAAAAAAAACATACTATAATGTACACATCTATATAAAAGATGTATAGCCTCAGTAGTTATCATCCACGGGGGGGGGGGGGGATTTCCTATTTCCCCCATGGATAATAACCACTGAGGCTATACATCTTTTATAGATATAAACATTATAGTATGGATTATTTAGCAGGGTCCTGCTGATGTTTTTTAAAGTTGTATTAAACCAAAAAGCAAATCTTTATTATATTACAGTCCACCATTTCCTGCATGTGATGGCTGCATTAATTTTATTTATTTAGGCTTTCTTTCTTGTACAGTGGAACCCCCGTATTACAAGTTCCAGGAGAATTCTCGTAATCCAAAGCACTCGCATATCAAAGCAAGTTTCCCCATAGAAGTCAATTGAAATGAAAATAATTTGTTCCACATTGACTTCAATGGAATGCAATACCGCATGTGGCCAGAGGTGGGGAGGCGGCAGAGAGCCTCGGAAACAATCGGAAAGGCCAGATGACAGCTCGGCTGAACTCCGGAAAACCTCGGAAAGGCTTGGGAAAATGTAGTATTTCTGAGGTTTTCCGGCCATTTCCGAACGGCTCTGCTTGGCTCCGGCACCCCCCACCTTAGGCCAAACGCGGTACTGCACACCGCTGTGGCTTGAATTTTGCTTGTTTTGCGATACAACACTCGCAGGATTTTTTTTAAATACAATGCTCGTATTGCGAAACGCTTGTTAACCGCATTACACGCAATCCGAGGTTCCACTGTGTTTTCATCAGGTGATCCAGCCAGCAAGTATGTGTTTTTTCAAAAGAACAAGCTCTCCAGCAGAATGTATCGTTTACAGAGATGAGAAAAACCACTGTTTCTCCTGTAACTGCTTATAAAGTGTTAGCTGGAGTTTGATTTCAATATGTTAGTGTATTTATGAATAACATCTACAAGAAAAAAAAACAGACACCATGACAAAGTGCTTTAACCGCATGTATATATACTGTGGCAGGGCGGCCCTTAAGCACAAAATCACGCACCTGTATGTGATTCTTGACTTCGGGTCTGGGTTGCGCACGCTCGCTCCTGGCGACTTGCTCCTGCTGTAATTGGATATAGCTGGAGCCAATTACCGGGTCCATTGGACCCGATGTCTGCCAGGAAGCGATCATTTAGAGAGAGGCGGAACGGCAGAATCCCCATTCTACTAGTAAGGAAGACAGAGATTTTGTGTTTCTTCTAGGCAGGAACACGAATCTCTGTCTTCCTACAGCTAAACAATCCCCCACACAGTAAGAAATCACTCCCAGGGAACACATTTAACCCTTGGATCGCCCCTGATGTTAACCCCTTCGCTGCCGGTGTCATTAATAGAGTGAAAGTGCAGTTTTTTTAACCCCCCTGCCGGTATCCCCGAGCGTGACTCGGGGTGGATTTTTTATGTAAAAATCGATATGCCCAAGTCACGCTCGGGGTGAATATGCAGAGCCTGCAGCGCGCGCTGGCTTACCTTGTATCCAGGCATGGTACTGTACTTACCTTGTCCCTGGATCCAGCGATGCATCCACGCTGTGTGAGCGAGTGGCGTCCTCCATTCGACTCACACAGTGCCCGCGCGCCGCCGATCTCCGTTTCCTGCGACGTAACGACGCACGGGGGCGGAGACCGGCGGCAAATTCAAAAAAGTAAACAAACACATTACATACAGAATACTGTAATCTTATAGATTACAGTACTGTATGTAAAAAGTACACACCCCCCCTGTCCCTAGTGGTCTGCCCAGTGCCCTACATGTTCTTTTACATAATAGAAACATTTTTTTTATGCCTGCAAACTGTAGATTGTCCATAGCAACCAAAAGTGTCCCTTTATGTCAAAAGTGATTTTAGAGCAGCTAGAAAACAGCGATAATAAATGATAATCACTTGCAGAATTGAGCGATAGCGATTTGTGGGGAAATTCGTCATAAAAAAATAAAAGTAATGACAGCGACAATTCTGCAACTGAGCAAATTTCAGTGATTTTGATTTGATTACATTAGTGAATAATTTTTATTATAATTACATTATTATTTGTTATAATTATTTATAGTTATTTATTATATTATAATTTTATGATTTTTGTGTTTCAAACTTTATCATACCCGGGATGTCTACTAGACTCTGGTTTGGACAAATTTAAGTGAGTTATTCTTAAAAATTGCAGGCCTACAGTATAAAACGCAGAATTTCCATGCAAAATAATTGTACCGTTTTTGGTACGTAATTCCAGACAGAATCATACCGCCAGGGAGGTTAAGCACTGATCACTGCATTGGTGTCACTGGTCCCTAAAAAGTGTCACTTAGCGTCAGATTTGTCTGCCGCAATGTCGCAGTCCCACTAAAAATCGTTGATCGCCTCCATTGCTTTTCCATAAATATATCCCATAGTTTGTAGACACTAATGCCGCGTACACACGATAATTTTTGTGATGAAAAAAAACGACGTTTTATCTCATGAAAAAAAACGACGTTTTTCAAACTTCATTTTCCAAAACGACGTTGCATACACACCATCGTTTTTCCAAAATGCTCTAGCAAAGCGCGGTTACGTACACCACGTTCGACGACACTCTGTTCCATTGAAGCTCCGTCTCATAACTTGCTTCTGAGCATGCACGGGTTTAAAAACGTCGTTTTCAACATCGTTTTGCCCACACACCATCACTTTTTATGACACAAAAAACAATGTTTTGAAAAACGACACAAAAAATTCAAGCATGTTCGAATTTTTTTTTGGTAGTTTTTTTGAAGACATAAAACAACTTTTTGCCCACACACGGTCATTTTAAATGACGTTTTTGAAAACGTCGTTTTTTTTATCACAAAAAATGATCGTGTGTACGCGTAAAGGCCAGATTCAGATACAAAAATTTATCTTTCCGGCGGCGTAGCGTTTCCTCTTTACACTACCCTGCCGCAAATATTATGGGCATGTGCCTTATTCAGAAAGCACTTGCTCCATAATATGCGGCGGCGTAGCGTAAAGTGCACCGCGTAAGGCCGCGCAATTCAAATTGCTGAAATGGGGGCGTGATTCATGTAAATGAATCATGACCACACGTAATTGATGTTTTTTTGGACAGCGCATGCGCCGTCCGTGGACGTTCCCGGTGCGCATGCGCAAAATCACGTTGCTTTTTCTCAATGTAAACGACGTGAACGTAACTAACGTCGAGCCCCATTCCCGAACGTTTTACGCAAATTATGTAACCGATGTACAATTCAACGCGGTCCCGACGTCCATACTTAACATTGGCTGTGCCTGCTATAGCAGGGGTAACTTTACGCCGGTCTAACGCTTATGCAAACAACGTAAAATACGACGCGCCGTCGCAAGTACACTCGTGAATCGGCGTAAATAGCTCATTTGCATAATTTTCAGAAAAACTACGAGAGCGCCACCTAGTGGCCAGCGTAAATATGCAACTTAAGATACGACGGTGTAAGCGAATTACGCCGCTCGTATATTAGGAGAAAGCCGGCGTATCTTGTTTTCTGAATACAGAAAACAAATACGCCGGCTATTCTTAGTATTTACGCGGCATATCTATAGATACGCCAACGTAAATACTTTCTGAATCTGGCCCTATACCTTTTTGCGCAAACCAATCAATCTTAGAGCTTACAGGTCTAAGGTCCCTAACTCACATACACATACTAGGGACAATTTAGAAAGGATCCAATTAATCAGATATCATTGGTTGGCTCCTACCATAGCTGGGTCAATAGCTACAAAGTTTGTACCATTTGGTTTGCTTCCACCAACTTTTCAAGACTATATAACCACCTCAGAAGGAAAAATTAGCACAGTAATGGGACACCTCTAATTGAGTGGGGTAAGAAAAAGTGGCGATTGTGTGGGTTAACCTCTTAAGGACCGCCTACTGTACATTTACGTCAGCAGAATGGCATGGCTGGGCACATCAACGTATATATACGTTGGTTCTAGTACCCAGCCGTGGATCACGGGCGCGCGCCCGCGGAGCGTGCCCGTGACCTGGTCCCGGTCCGAAGCTTCCCCGTGCTTCACTAGTGTTGCCGTGTTGGCCTGGATAGCCTGGGTGAGGGCCCTCACATCCTGCCCAACGCCTGCTGATGTAGTCTGCAGGTCGTTAAGGCAGTTTGTGAAAGCCCGAGAGTGGCAGTCCAGGTTCCCCAGCGTATCCTTGATGGAGGACAGGCTCTCCTCCATCCGCACCAATGTCTGGCTGACCTGTCCCAGATGGCGGGTCTGGAGGAACTGGTCCCTTCTAAGAGTTGCGGGCAGGAGATCGGCCACCCCCCTGGTCTTCTGGGTCGCCTTCCTGCCTCCAGCTGATGCTAGTGGCCGGGGAGAAGGGGAGGCCCTTGGGAGGGGAGCCATGTTGTGGGAGGAGGGGGGGGGGCTCCCCCTTAGGGAGGGCTGGCTGCTGCCAGCCAGAGGGGAACGGTCCTCCAACAACAATAGGCCAGTGCTTGACATGGACTCCTCCTCTTCATCAAACTCCTCCTCCTCAACCTCCTCCTCCTCCTCTTCAACCTCCTCCGCGAACTCCGGCCTTGTCGGGGGGGCCTCATTAGGCTGCTGTCCTGGGGATGGTGCGGTCAGGCCAGATGGCCCTGCACCCTCCTGCACATCTGTGGATGACACAAAACATTCAAAGGTTGGAGGATCTACACACTTGCCACATATTCCCTTTCAACCCCTCCCCCACACATGCTACACACCTGATATAAAAAAAAAACGTACCTGGCACCACGGGCTCCGGACTTGAGTCAAAGCCGGGCAGGCCCTCCACTTCATGCCGATGAAAGGTCAGGGCCACCGCACACTTCTCCGCTGTCAGCCTAACACGGCATGGTGGGCCCCCTCCTGTGGCCCTGGCATGGGCAAGCATTTTGGCCAGCTTCTTTTTGACCAGACGCCGGAGGTCATTAATCTTTTTATCAATCCCAGACCGGTTCCGTATCTCCCCCTCCCCCGCTGAATTCACCTGGTCAGTGATGATGTCCAAAATCTCTCTCCTCCTGGCCGGGTGGTGTTGGCACTGTCCGGCCGTGGAGGAAACGCCCATAATCGCTAATGGCCCGGCAAGAATTCGTTTCTCCCCCAAAGTGAAATTTAGTTTTCTCTTTCTCTCTGTCATACTCATACAAAAACTCACTCCAGTCATCAACAAAAATCAGTCACAAAAACAACCAATCAAACAAGAACACACAAGAAAACTAACACCCAAAGATCATCACAAACACTCACAAAATCACATCGTCACAAAAACAATCATGCAAAAAATTCAGTAAGAAAACAGTACGACCAGATATATAATCAAAAAAAATATCAGTCTAACAGTCTCTCATCAAATATCAAAAACTTTCAAAGATCTACTAACAAACACTTGATCACACAGTACACTAATCTGACAAATACAAAACACAACGCAACTAACAACGGGACAAAAGCACTTTGTTAAATGGGAAGGGACAAAGGGATGTACTTTTGCAATGCAAGTGCGTTTGTGTCTGTCTATTTTTGCTGTCTGCGTAGTCCTTAGTCCATTTCCAATTTCACTGATTGCGCCGTTCCCGAGTTGTGAGCATGCGCAGAGAGGTGCTGACCATGGTCTCCTTCAAGCGCGCATGCGCGAGCCGGCCGGCCCTTCAATGGCATGGGGTCACGGCTCATTTCAATGTAACACGCCCACGTCCTTCCCAATTTGTATTACTCCGCCTTACGCCTCTGAAATAACGTTACGCATGCGCAATTTTCTGCGCAAAAGCTACGAGAATAGGGTGATTACGCGGCTACATTGCGCAAGTCTAACGTAAAGGCGGTGCGCTACGCCGGTCCAATAATGCGCAGATGTACCTGAATCTGGCCCTATAAATTTTGCGAAAACCAACCGATAAACGCTTTTTGCTATTTTTTTACCAAAAATAGGTAGAAGAATACGTATCGGGCTAAACTGAGGGAAAAAAAATGATATATATTTTGGGGGGATATTTATTATAGCAAAAAGTAAAAAGTATTGCATTTTTCAAAATTGTCGCTATATTTTTGTTTATAGCGCAAAAAATAAAAACCGCAGAGGTGATCAAATACCACCAAAAGAAAGCTCTATTTGTGGGGAAAAAAGGACACCAATTTTGTTTGGGAGCCACGTCGCACCACCGTGCAATTGTCAGTTAAAAGACGCAGTGCCGAATCGCAAAAAGGGGCAAGGTCCTTCAGCAGCATTTTTGTCCGGGTCTTAAGTGGTTAAAGAAGGCATGAGGAGAAATATATAAAGCCAGAAAGTATAAGGAGAATATCATTCCCCAAACCCATAAAAAATAGTGGGGGGAGGGGGGGGATGTACAGGAGGGGGAAGGATAAGAGAATAGAAAAGAAAGGAGGGTTCAAGGCTATTTTTTGTAATTGGTTATTAAAGGAGTTGTAAATCAAAAACATTGTTTTGTCGAAATAACTGTTTGCAGGGTATAGAGACATACTAGTTAACTGATTCCTTTTAAAAAACTATTAAAAATAGATAAAAATCAATCATATAATGTACCTGTAGTTTCTAGTTTCGTTTTTGCATGCTGTTTTCTGCCTCTCTGACTTACAGAGCCACAGAGCCATAGAGCAGTGATGGTTTGGAAAACCAAACTAGAAACTAGACACACTGTAATCACATCTCCTTGAAGTTAGTGACCACAGAGAGAGAAAGCTCCCAGTACTGTGGTCATCAGGAAACAGACAACCAGGAAGTGTGGAGATCAGAGAAGAATTACAGCAACTTGAGAGCAAAAACGAACAATGGGGACATGAAAACAGCACTGCATTAAGGTAAAGGAAGCTATTAATAAAAATAAAATCCTTTACAAACCCTTTAAATCAATTAGGAGAAAATTCTTAATTTTCTCCTTATAGACACCCTGTCATTTACATCTACTCCTGATGAAGTGAATTAATGTTCACGAAACATGTTGAGATTCAACCATCATTTGTAGCGCATACAGCTAATGTTTATGTGAAAATAGGTTGACAGTTTTATGTTCAATAATTTTTATTGAATTTTTCAATAGAGAACAAATATCACAAAGAATAACATGTCAACTTACAGTCAGTCAATCTCTATACAGTGTCTTCCGTGTCCTAGGACAAAAGTTACAACACTAGTGCAAAAAGGAGACAAAAAAAAACGGAAGGGAGGAGAGAAACAATCAGACAGCGGCCCTGTGTAGGCCTGGTAGCAATCAGCTCGTATAGCAATGAAACTGTTAACTTCCTCAAGGTCCCCCAAGAGACAACTCTCCGGTGGGGGAGGGGCTCAGAACCCCAGCTCCGATAGGCCCCAAAGGGATCACACTGCCCCTCGGGAACAGGGGACCCCAAGCTCCATCCCACACGTGTCCCGAGGCCATCACCGTGTGGGGGACCCATGAAGCCGTTTACCAGAAGGGTGCACAATCGGCCTTGTAGGCCGTCACTTGGGGAGCTAGTCTCCACCCTAAAAAAACATACCAGTAACCGGAAAATCATTTAACAGAATGGTAACCGGGGGGGGGGGTAGAATAAAAAGAATAGGTACAGATGCATAGGAAAGGAATGGGAAGCGAAAAAGAGGGAGAGGAGACGAGGGGAAGGATGCCTGCTCTGTTAGGGAATTGAACGGTCGGGTCGGCCCGCTAGGCAGAACTCCCGGTATGAGGGATATGTTACAGTAGGTGGCCCAGGGTTCCCAGATGGCCAGAAATCTCTCAGATTTGTCATTAATTCTAGCAACGATCTGCTCCTGCGCCATAATCCAAGAGACTTTTCTCCTGAACCCCTGAAGGGATACCGAAGGTTTCTTCCAGGCTTTAGCTATAGACATTTTGGCTCCCAACAGTATGAAAAAGGATAAGGTTTGGCAATGTTTAGATAATCCAGGAATGCTTTGGTTCAGAAGAGCAATGCCTGGGTGGGGTCACCACCGATGCTGTCACGGAGCGAATGATCCGGAACACCTTCCGCCAGAATGATCTGATGCGGGGCAGGTCCACCAAATGTGGAGCATAGACCCTTCCAACTCACAGCCTCTGTAACAGACCGGTGATGCCCCTGGGAACATCCTAGCCAGCCTGGAAGGAACATAATACCACCTGAGTAAGACTTTTAGGCCAGCCTCTATGAGAGAGACGTTGAGAATACCTTTATACGCTCTAATAGTCGCTCTGTGCCAGACCTCAATGTCCCACGAACCGTCCAGTTCCTCCTCCCAGGCCCGAGCATACGATGGCTTTACCTCTCTAGAAACAAGCGCTGTATAGATCAAGAGATGCCACCCTTCTGATCCGCTGCGGTAGTGCACCAGTGTTCATATGGCGAGATTGTGGGGGGTACCTTTCTATTGGTCCAGATTGAGTGCATGAAATGGGAGATTTGTGAGAACCTGAACAGTTCCGAGTCCGGCAGGTCCAGTTTCTGTCTGCAAAAGGCTAGGGAAACAGGGCCCGTCGGGGAGAGGAAGTGGCCAATCCGGTAGAGCCTTTGTCCGTCCACCATCGGAAGGCCTCAATACTCATTCCCGGGGGGAATTCCGCATTATGGAACAAGTGTGCCAACGTTTCAAGGGACGTCAGGGAGTGCGCGCCAAATAGTTTGGAGCTTAAGGAAACCGAATGCGATAGGGTGGGAGATAGGATTGCGGGTCTGACCTTTGGGTCACAGCAAAGGAGGAAGTCAATGGTGTTCTTGGGGGTGGCTTGTCTCTCCATTGAGAGCCAGTCAGGTTTAGGTCCTTGGCGGAAAGCCATCGAGATTTGTGCGAGTTGGGCTGCCCGGTAATAACCCCAGAAATTCGGGAGTCCCAGCCCACCCTGTGATTTCAACCGATAGAGGATGCCCGAGGGGCATCTATACCCCTTGTTACCCCAGACAAAACGGACTATTCGGGATTGGACAGAACTGAGAAAAACGTTTTGGAATCGGGACCGGGAGGGAGCGGAATAGATATAGCAGACGGGGGAGGAGTGTCATTTTCACTGCGTGTATCCTACCCAGCCAGGATAGACCACACTTCGACCACGCATCCAAATCCTCTCTACACTTGCGTATTATAGGGGGATAGTTGGCTTCAAAGAGACTTGTTATGTCTGGTGTAAGTTTGATGCCTAAGTAAGGAATCGACCCGATGCCCATTTAAAGGCGAAATTGTTAGAGAGCTGGTAGAGAATGTCGGGGGGGACAGTAATGTTCAAGGCTGTTGACTTGGTCATATTAACTTTCAGTCCCGAAACGTCACTAAAGGCCCGTAGAGTCTTAAGTATCACGGGGGTAGAGGTCAGTGGGGAGGTGATGAAAAGGAGCAGGTCATCTGCATACAGCGCGCACTTGTGCTCACCCTGTCCGCACGTCACCCCCTTGAAGTCCGGGTTCGATCTAAGCGCAATTGCTAGTGTCTCTATGGCCAACGCGAATAAGAGGGGGGAGAGTGGGGCACCCTTGTCTGGTTCCCCGACCAATAGTAAACGATTCCGAGTATCTGCCCAACAGGCGAACTTGGGCCGTGGGGTTCGAATAAAGAGCTCGGATTAGATTCAAAAAGTATATGCCCGAAACCCCACTTCCCCAATATGTCGGTTAGGTAATTCCAGTCAATCGAGTCAAAGGCCTTGTGAAGTCTATAGAAAGGATAAAGCCTTTCTGCGGGGTTCCCCCATCCCAGTGGGATCTAAGAAGCGAAATGATGTCAATGGCCCTCCTAACCTGATCCGGACCCTGTCTCCCAGGAATGAACCCCACCTGGTCCCCATGTATTGTATGTAGCGATAAAACTCGCTACCCCTATTGGCCATGATCTTGGTCATAATTTTGATGTCGTTTATTGATAAGCGAGATTGGGCGGTAATTGCTAACCTCACTAGCGTCCTTGTCCGGCTTGGGAATCACAGAAATGTATGCAGAGTTTAGGTCTGCCGCCCAGGAAGTTTCCCTCCCGTAGGGAGTTAAATAACCGAGCCATATGTGGAGCCAGGCAAGGCCAAATTTCTTGTAGTAGCTATTTGAAAATCCATCGGGACCGGGCGATGAGCCAAGTTTGAGGGATTTTATGGTGTCCAAAATCTCGGCAGAGGTAAACGGTTCCTCCAGGAGAGTCCTATGCTCAGGGGAGAGGGTGGGAAGAGGGAGAGCGTCCAAGAATGTCTCGCTCAGGGGAGGCCTGAGCCGGGCCAACAGGTTTGTATAAGTCAGAGTAGAAACTGTAGAAAAGTGTCCATAATTTTTGTTTGGGTTTTGCGTCAGGTCCCCTGAGGTCGTCTTAATTTTAGGGAAGGCTAGGGTGCGTGGCTTAGGGTTCAACTTCACTGCCAGCTTAGATCCAATCCTATCCTTCTGAGAATAGAATTTAGCCCCAGTCCATCTAAGGTGCCTTTCTGCGTCAGTGGTCAGTTTCAGATTGAGAAGGGCCCGAGCCCCTTCCAACTGTCTAAGGAATCCGCCC
>JAJQKJ010001783.1:0-20000 GCA_029574335.1 Rana kukunoris
TTTAGAACAAAGATACGCCAAAAAAACTGACTTCATCCGACCGGGGTATAGTGGGCGCATAGTTCGTGGACGCATTCGGCGTACCCATGTTAAATATGCAAATGAGTAACATACGCCGATTCGCGAACGTAGATGCGCCAGGTGGGAAATACATACGCGGTTTGCGTAAGGGTTACGTCTGACTTAAAGTTATTCCCCATATAGGAGGCACAACCCATTCAAAGGTATGGACCAGGGAACAGCCATCGTATGTTACATCGTTTACGTAGTACTACGTGAATAGGGCTGGGCGTAGGTTACATTCACGTCGTAGGCAGTGTTCGACGTATCTTAGGCAGCTATTTCGACATAACTGTGAGCATGCGAACTGGGATGCGTCCAGGAGACGACGCATGCGCAGTTCGTTTTTGAAGCTCAGCCCATCATTTGCATGGGGTCACGCTTCATTATAATACACCACGCCCACTTCCACCTACTTTGACTTACGTCGGCTAACGCCGACAACTTCACACTACGCCGGTGCAATGTTGAACGCATATTCTTTGTGAATAGGATGCTTGCCTTTCAACGTTGCGCTGGCGTATAGTAAAGTAGATACACTACGCCCGCACAAAAATGCACCTCTCTACGTGAAACCAGCCATAGATTGAGAAACATGGCTCTATATCGTGACAGGTCATGTTTTCAGGATTTCCACCCTGACTTTGGCCAATTATGGCTCTCCGTTTTTTGCGCGCTGCAATGCTGCAGTGAATTATGGACCATTGCGCGTCACTCGAATTTGGCGTGAACGACCTGTTTTGTTCAAAATTCGTCGAAGGTACGAACAGACAATTAGGGATGAGCCGAACACCCCTGGGTTCGGTTTGCACCAGAACCTGCGAACAGACCAAAAGTTTGTGCGAACTTTAGAGCCCTGTTAAAGTCTATGGGACTCGAACATTTGAAATCTAAAGTACTAATTTTAAAGGCTAATATGCAAGTTATTGTCCTAAAAAGTGTTTGGGGACCTGAGTCCTGCCCCAGGGGAGTGTTTGGGGACCTAGGGCCTTCCCCCAGGGGACATGTATCAATGCAAAAAAAGTTTTAAAAAACTGACGTTTTTTCAGGAGCAGTGATTTTAATAATGCTTAAAGTGAAACAATGAAATTGAAATATTCCTTTAAATTTCGTACCTAGGGGGGGGGTGTATAGTATGCCTGTAAAGTAGCGCTTGTTTCCTGTGCTTAGAACTGTCCCTGCACAAAATGTAATTTCTGAAGGAAAAAAGTCATTTAAAATCACTCACCTTAGGGTCTGGTATGGATATTAAGGGAAACCCTGCGTCAAATAAAAAAAATGTAGGGTTCCCCCCAAATATCCATTCCAGACCCTTCAGGTCTGATATGGATTTTAAGGGGAACTTCACCCCAGATTTAAAAAAGAATGCTGTGGACCCCACACATTTTTTTTTTATGAATGACTTTTCTCTGTATTGCCAGGAGCCGACAATTCATTATAGCCGCGAGTGATTTTAAATAACCTTTTTTCCTTCAGAAATTACACTTTGTACAGGGACAGTTCTAAGCATGGGAAACAAGCGCTACTTTACAGGCATACTATACCCCCCCCCCCCCCCGGGTACGAAATTTAAAGGAATATTTCACCTTTATTGTTTCACTTAAAGGAATTATTAAAATCACTGCTGCCAAAAAAACTGCAGTTTTTAAAACTTTTTTTGCATTGATACATGTCCCATGGGGCATGACCCAGGCCCCCAAACACTTTTTATTACAATAACTTGCATATTAGCCTTTAAAATTAGCACTTTAGATTTCAAACGTTCGAGTCCCATAGACCTTAACAGGGTTCTAAAGTTCACACGAACTTGTCGCGAACACCCCAAATAGTTCGATGTTCGGCGAACAGGCAATGTTCGACTCGAACATGAGTTCTACTCGAACTCGAAGCTCATCCCTACAGACAATGTTTGAGTCGAACATACATTCGACTCGAACGTGGAGCTCATCCCTACTGCTAAATAACCTTTCTTTATTATTACCATACAGGTCATATAGAGGGATGTAAACTAGACAGTTCACTATGAGGGAGCTAGTTCCTTCCTCCAGATTCACCTAGTCAATTCTGCGGATGGGAACTAGCTTTCTCACTGTGAACAGGCTAGTTCCCATCCTACAGAATAACCTTTTTGCCCCCTAGTGGTCAGGTCATGTAAAAGGATGGGAACGAGATGGTTCGCTATAAAGGAGCTAGTTCCCATCCCTCTAAATGACCTTTCTTCATTATTACTGTAGCGCCCCCTTACTTTCAGTATGGGCGCTACGCTAAAGTTAGTGGGAGAGTTATTTGGCTCCCATTCATAATTTGTTAAATTTCAGACTGCTGTCTTCCAGAACTGTCCTGTAGGTCAGATTGCACTCCAGGGATGCAATCCCATCCCTGGGCAACAGGTGGTGCTAGAGGGGTTCTGGCAGAGCCACTTTTACCCAGCAGCAAATTAGAAGAGTTGGACCTCGCAAGGCATGCTGGGGGATGGTATATTTTGGGACAGACGCCATGATTCTTGGTTCTCTTCGCGGGGTCCAGGTTCCGGGTGCGGCATCCACCTTCAGGGTGTGCGCGTCCACAGACCCCGCCGGCATGGCCCACCTGGCCAGAGTCGCATGCTATGCAGAGCTCCATCCTGACGTTGAGAGGGGCCCCAGTGGCTTACTGGGTCCCCAACTTTATTGAGAGGGTCCTAAGTGAGGGCTCATTGGTGGGGGATCGGCTCAGGGAGAACCCAAAAGCAGGTTATCCAGGAGACTTGAATGAACCATCGGGGATCCGGTCACCGAGGCCTTGACAGGTACATGGCAGCTGTCAACCAGTGACCCTTCATTGCATTTACTGTGAGGATTTGCTCAATCTGTTTTGTTCATTTAAGTATTGAAGTACTAGGCCTGTGGCAGAGGCCCGAGCCAGGCCTGTGGCAGAGGTCTGTTCCTTCCAGCAACCTAAAGTGACATTTCGGCTGCCAGGCTTGTGGCAGAAGTCTGTCCGGAGGCACTTCACCATTTCTGGCTAGAGTGGCGACGTATTGGTACATTGCTACTGAAAGCAGGCTTGCTTTCTTTATCATCCAGGGCCTGATATCGCACTTGTTCTTCTGCTTCATCAACCTTTCCTATCCTACCTTGATGTTGGCCGATTTGGGCCTTGGAATAAAGCATTTAGAAAACCCATTGGATGACTGGACATTCACTTACTGCTTCTGCTCACTGCTTCTACCCCTAGACACACTACAAGGTAACTTAATACACTGATCCCAAAAACAACCAGCAGCTCCTGAATGGGGTAGCGCTACATTACCATACAGGTCATATAAAGGGATTGGAACTAGACCGTTCACTATGAAGGAACTAGTTCCCATCTTGCTAAATTACCTTTTTTCATTATTACCATCAGGGGCATAACTAGAAATCACAAGGCCCTGCCCCAACACAGAGATTGTCCCACCTATATCTAATACACCGCGTCTATTATACCCCTAAAAAATTTTTTCAACTAGGCTCGAACCGGAGCGACGAATGCCCTAGGTGTAAAGCCACAGGCGATCTTGTCCACATGTTCTGGAGATGCCCCAAGCTCTTCAGATATTGGACAGAAGTCATTAACAAACTTAATAATACCTTTAAGACCTCTCTAGAGCCAGACGCTAGAACTTGTCTCCTACGGGACATAAAGGACCATAGAGTTCCACCGGGAACCTTGGAGGGTGTACTGCGAGGCCTCTTCCAGGCACGCAAGCTAATCGCACAGAGATGGCAGGCGCACGCTCCCCCCTCTGTTAGGAACTGGACCGAAACCATTAATGCCTTGATTTGGAGTGAGAGAGAGGCCTTTATTAAACAAGGAAACCACAAAAGGTTCGAAAGAGTGTGGGGATTCTGGTTGAGAGATATAGGATTCCCTTCCTAGTGACAGACTGCTGGTACGATCTGTAGCCCCCAACACCCCTGGAAGACAGTAACCTCTTAACAAATAGACACTAAACACAAGACGGACCAAACTCTGACCCTTCCCATGAAGTGATCCTGTGCTTATAGCTTGGATGGGTTTACCCCCTTCTGCTCCTACGGCTGCCCCCCCCCCACCTCAAATTGTATGGCACCAAGAATAACCTAGACCAATATATCTGCACCATAGGCGGTAAAGTTAAATCAGGGCACAATAGCCACCTGAGAGGGGGGACAGGGAAAGAGCTGGGGGAGGGACTAGAGGGGGCGAGGGAGGGAAGAGGTGGGAGGGTGGGAAGGAGTAGGATAATTTACTGTATGTACACTAAGTTTAAAGTTGGTATTTACTCAACTATTTATATGCAACATACACTTTCTGTTTGCTTGTAAGTAAATATGTAAATTTTGTATACTGGAAAACAATAAAAAAAGAAAAATTAAATAGAAAAAAAAAGAAATCAATTGTTGTATAGGGCCCCCGCAGCCGCCCTAGTGTCAATTCAGCATGAACTGTGCCCCATGCAGCATGAACTGTGCCCCATGCAGCGTGAACTGTGCTCCATGCAGCGTGACCTGTGCCCCATGCAGCGTGACCTGTTCCCTATACAGCGTGACCTGTTCCCCATGCAGCATGACCTGTGCCCAATGCAGCTTGACCTGTGCCCCATGCAGCTTGACCTGTGCTCCATGCAGTTTGACCTGTGCCTCATGCAGCATGACCTGTGCCCAATACAGCGTGACCTGTGCCCCATACAGTGTGACCTGCGACCTGTGCCCAATACAGCATGACCTGTGCAAAATGCAGTGTGACCTGTGCCCCATACAGCGTGACCTGTGCCAAATACAGTCTGGCCTGCCCGTGCCCAATACAGCCTATTCTGCCTGTGCCCCATACAATGTGACCTGTGCCAAATACAGCCTGGCCTGCCTGTGCCAAATACAGCCTGGCCTGCCTGTGCCCCATACAGCGGACCTCTGCCCAATGTAGCATGACCTGTGCCCAATGCAGCATAACCTGTGCCCAATGCAGCATGACCTGTGCCCAATACAGCATTGCCTGTGCCCAATACAGCCTCACCTGTGCAGAGGAAGAGGCAAGCCGTCCGGATCAGCAGAGATTGCACACTGTTATAGGTTTCAATTGAATTTCCTGTCTTCCTGGGGCTCATTGTCGCATAGCTCCACCTCTTGGCCCAATGCCCTTGATGACGTCACACATCCCGCATTGGACCGACATTCTGTTTTATCAAAGGGGTCGGGCCAAGAGGTGGAGCTAGGTGACGTTAACCCCCGGGAACACTGGAAGTTCTAATGAAAGTTAATACAGCGGGCAATTTCACTCTCTGCTGTTACAGGCAGTTCGCCATTTACCCTAGCTGGGAGACCGTGCCGGCGGGGCTCTAATCCTCACCGGGCCCCCCTTATCCTCACTCGGCTGCAGGCCCCATAACACCTGCGTGGGTCGCTATGGCGGTAGTTCTGCCACTGCTGTTCGAGTTCTAAAAACTGAGAAGATAGATTTCTGTTTAGTTGAATTCATGAAGTTATGTTATTTAATAAAAAAAAGTTATACATTGTTTAAAACCAATTTCTTGCCAAAAGGTAGTTTTTTTGTTTTATTTAGGTTATTGTATTCTGGGGAATGTCGTGTGGGTAGGGGTGTGGCCTACAATCTCATATAAATTCTTATGAATATGAATACTGCTATAGATATTACAAGAATGGGCATGTTTTTCATGAGAGCACTTTCTGCTTATTTATACAGTGATCACTCAACAGCATGGTCAAGAAGTATAGTGTGTCTAGGGGAAACATACTTTACCTATAAACTGTCATGTTTCTTCTTCTGTCTATTCTTTTTCCACATCATACAATAGGTTAACTATTTTGGTATTCATTATGTGTTCTCTTAAAAAACACATCACACCAATTTATATACAAACCATGAACTCATGTTAAAGGCACATTATTATTATCATGAAAAAGTTTTAAAGTGATACTGTCAGCACAAGGTTGTGTATGTACAACATATTTATTAAAAGAAGACTGCATATGCTTACCTTTCAGGCGGCCGTTTTCTTGAAAAACTGGCACTTTAATGCCCACTCTCCTGTATAAGTATTTGACAGATCAGATGAGTGTAAGTATTCCAATTTACTAACTCTGAAACATACCGTATAAGGCCCCGTACAGACAAGTAAATGTATCTGTTCAAATCGGTCAGACAGACCGATTTGAACAGATCTGTCTGCTGGGGACGTATTGGTTTGATCGTGTACACACGATCAAACCAAAATCCCCACCGGCAGACAGCGCGCTGACGTGGCGGTGATGTTGACGCCGCCACGTCACCGCACCAGGAAGTAAAACACTTCCGCGCATGCGTCAAAACCATTCGACGTGTGTGCGAGAAGATATGTTTGCTGGTTAGCATACTAACCAGCAGACATGTCGGGCGGACGGGTTCCCAACCGACAGATTTGAAAGCATGCTTTGAAATCTGTCGGCTGGCCAAATTCGTCTGTTTGCCCGTACACACGATCGAATCTGTCCGCTGAAACGGTCTGGCAGACCGTTTCCAGCAGACAGATTTGATCGTGTGTATGCGGCCTTACAGTTCTCCCCCAACAAAGCTGTCATGTTTCTTTCACAATCTATGGGCTAGATTCACGTAGAATTGCCTATTTTTAGGCGTGCCTAGCGTCTGGTATTTACACTATGCCGCCGCAACTTTATCAGGCAAGTACTGTATTCTCAAAGCACTTGCCTGTAAAGTTGAGGCGGCGTAGCGTAAAAGACCCGGCCAAATTCAAATTCGGCGGGTAGGGGGGTGTGTATTATTTAAATGAAGTGCGTCTCCGCGCTGAAGGAACTGCGCATGCGCAAGCCGTGAATTGATCCCAGTGCGCATGCTCCAAATCTCGACGTCAATACGACCTGTAAACGACGTGAACGCCACTTACGCAAAGCCCTATTCGCGAACGTTTTACGTAAACGACGTGAAAAAAAAAACGCCGGCACGCCGTCCATACTTGACATTGGCTGCGCCTCATATAGCAGGAATAACATTACGACGGTACTACGCTAACGCAAACGACGTAAAAAAAATAGCGCTGGTCGGGCGTACATTCGGGAATCGGCGTATAAGCTCATTTGCATATTTTAGACGGGAACGCCACCTAGCGTCCAGCCTAAAATATGAAAATAAGATTCAACGGCGTAAGAGACTTATGCCAGTTGGATCTTATGGAAATCTATGCGTAACTGATTCTATGAATCAGGAGCATAGATAGGAGGGCCCAGACGCAGAAATAAGCCGGCTTATCTGGAGATAAGCCGGCTTATTTCTTTCCTAAATCTTGCCCTATGTATTCTCCATGGTATTATCCAGTGAGAGAATCCAATCCCTAGACTGATACAAGAATCAATAGATCATATAGTCATGTCAAATTGAATGCTGCTGGTTTGCTTAAAGTTGACGTTTCCCTCCAATTATTAAAATCATTGGAGCGTGTAGCTCTGTGTAATGATTTCCAATCCCCTTATTATGGCTATACATGTCTCTCCCAGCTATGTCTTTGTATTCTGACAATGGGACTCTCCTGTCGTCAGAACACACTTTTCAGCCCTGCAGACCATTAGCTGCATGCACTGATCGAATGCTGGTTTTCCAGCAGGACCAGAAGCCAGTCTAATGATCAGCTTGTATTACAGTAAACAGAGATGGCTACACACAAATTCAGGATCAATCTACAGTCAGCTCTAATCAGTGGTGTCTGGTGCTCAAAAATTGTATATAACACATAAATTGCAGCCTCACTGTGCCCATCAAACGCAGCTACTGTGCCCATCAATTGCTGCCTTTGTGCCCATCAAACGCAGCCACTGTGCCTATCAAACGCAGCCACTGTGCCCAAGAATTGTGCCCATCAAGCACAGCCACTATACCCATAAACGCTGCCACTGTGCCATCAAGCACAGCCACTGTGCCCATAAAACGCAGCCACTGTGCCATCAAACGCAGCCACTGTGCCCATACATTTCCACCACTGTGCCTATTACATTTTTTTAATATGGAAACAGGGCACCAAAGAAACATATGAAATGTGGCAAAATATCAAAAAAAAGGGGGCAATGATATACATACAGTGCCTTGCAAAATTATTCACCCCCCCCGGCTTTTTACCTATTTTGTTACATTACAGCCTTTAGTTAAATTTTTTTTTTTTTTTTTGAACATTCAAGTTTTATTGAAGAAACATATGTAAAAGGGATTACACAGCATGACACATGCAAGTAAAATTACAGCCAGGGGCCAAATTATACAATGTGGAAATAAAACTGTAAGGACTTTGAAGTGTTCCTCTTAACTAAGGCGATATTCTGAGGCTAAAACTCAACCTACAGAGGTAAGTCCAACGGAAAAACAGTTATTCGGGAAATGGTTCCGCCTTAAGTTGGTAGTATAAATCATCTACTGCGAATGGCGGGAGTAAACAAGAGTTAACAGCCTAGAATTCCTATGGATCATCGACATACATTGCAAGTGAGTCTGCATATTAAAGAAGGTTAGGTGGGGGGGGGAGGGGGAGAAGAAGAGTAGGAAACTAGAAGAAGAAAGTGGATAGCAGGCAAATCATGGGCGGGGGGGGGCGGGGTGGGGGTGGGGATCGGCGAGGCGACGACGTCCGTCATCCGGCCAGTTAAATTCAACATGGGGGAAGGAAGAGGGAAAGATTATAGCTTGCCTGTCGCGGGCTGACTGCCGCGCAGAGTCTCACACAGCCAGCCGGCCATCAGTGAGGATTTTGCATGATGTCATCATATTCCTGTGAATAACGGAAAATGAACCACGGTCTCCAAGTATTCTGGAAGGCCTCTACCCTGCCGTTGTCCTGTGCTATGGTGTCCTCCATCTCACACGTGTCCCTGACCTTCTTTAGCCAATCTGCCCTGGAAGGCACCCTGGACGACCTCCAGTGAATGGGGACCAAAGACCTCGCTGCATTAATCAAGTGCTTGGTTAGCGAGTGACTGTATCCCGTAAGTGCCAGATGGTTGACATGCAACAGGCAACAAGCTGCGTCCAGCACTAGACTGGTCTCCGTTATTTTTTTGATCAGATCAATAATTTTGTCCCAAAAGGGAGTAATCAACGAGCACCTCCACCAAATGTGGAGCAGAGTGCCCCTTTCTGTCTGGCATCTCCAGCACAATGAAGGCAATTGAGGGTTCCACGTATGGAGTTTGTCAGGCGTGTTATACCAGTGTGTCAGCAGCTTGTATCCCGTCTCCTGGACCATTGTACTCATAGAACTTTTGTGTGCTAATATGCAGGCATACCTCCACTGTTTGTCCGTAAGCTCCATTCCTAGCTCTGCCGACCATCTCCTCCTGTACCCGTCCACTCCACCAGCATCAGCCAGCTGCAACCAGGCATATGAGACCGACGTGGTCTTGGCCAAAGGTGTGCCGTCCAGGCACGTAGATTCTAAATCAGTCAGGGGTCTGTGAAAACCCTGTATGCGTCCTTGTCTGGTTATGTAACTACGTAGTTGAAAGTATGACCACCATTTCAGTCGTGGAAGATCACCACCGTCCCTCAGCGTTAAGAAGTCTTTAAACTTGTTCCCTGCGAAACAGTCTCCTGCGAGCAAGGGGTTAGCACCATGTGCCGGTTGGAACAGAGCGTTGCCAACTCCAGGAGGGAAGTCAGCATTGTCCTTTAAGGGAGTCAGTGGGCTGGTGGGGGTGGTGATCGTACCCCGATCAGCAATTCGGCGTACTATTTCCAACGTGCAACTTGTGAGTGGGTGCGTGATTGAAGTAGTGGAGTTGTCAGAATTCGGGGTCCAAGGAGAGAACCTCAGCGTTTTTGCGTAGAGGGTTTCCTCTAAGGTCACCCAATCTTTCGATTGTCTATGGCAGTGCCAGTCAATCACCCTAGCTAGGTGGGACGCGTAGTAATAGTATTTGAAATTTGGCAACCCAATCCCACCCATTTCTTTGGGTCTAGTCAGCCAAGTCAGTTTGATTCTAGGTTTACGCCGGTTCCAGATGAACCTCCGTATAACAGAGTTTAGCATCTGGAAGAAACGTGCCGGAATTCTTATGGGTAACGTCCTCAGGAGATACAGGAGTCTGGGTAAGATGACCATTTTGACTATTGACGCCCGCCCGAACCAAGAGAAGCGACCCAATTGCCACCGCTCAATGTCAACCGTGCAACACTTTAGTAGGGGGGGGAAATTTAGGTCAAAAATATCCCGCAAGTGCGGCGTTAGGTAAGTGCCAAGGTATTTGATTGTGCGATCATCCCATCTAAAGCTGGAGTCCGCTTTAATTTGAGTTAATTGCTCAGGGGGTACTGTGAGGTTCATGGCCTCAGATTTGGAGTAGTTGATTTTTAGGTTGGATATGTATCCATATAAAGTGAATTCCATCAAAAGACTGGGGATACTGACTGTGGGGTTGGATAAAAAGAAAAGGAGGTCGTCCGCGTATGCTGCGACCTTGAACTCACCGCTCCCCACCCCGAACCCCACCACCGTCGTGTTCAGTTTCACAGTTCTGATAAAGGGTTCAAGGGCCAGGATGAACAGCAGTGGGGAGAGGGGGCAGCCCTGTCTGGTGCCGTTTTTGATATGTACGGCCTCAGACAGCGTTCCATTAATTTTTAGTTTCGCCGTGGGACTGTGATACAAGGCGAAAATCCACGAGAGCATACGTGGGCCCATTCCGACGTGTTTGCACACTGCTCTCAAGAGATCCCACGCCACTCTGTCAAAGGCCTTCTCCGCGTCTGTGGACAGGAGAAGGCCTTCGATATTCCCGATCTGCGCTGACTGAATGAGAAGCAGGGCTTTGGTGACATTATCCTTTGCCTCTCTACCCGGGACGAAGCCCACCTGCTCCAGGCCTATCAGACCCGGCAGCAGTGGGCTCAAACGCATCGCGAGAATTTTTGCAAAAATTTTTGCGTCTATGTTAAGAAGGGAGATGGGCCTATAACTGGCGCAATCCGAGGGGTCTTTGCCGGGTTTGGGGATCAGCGCAATGTGGGCTGACAGAAAATCCGGTGGGACGTCCCTAGGTGAGGACATGGAGTTCAAGGCAGCAGCAAGCGGTGTGGCTAGTATGTCGGTAAAGGTTTTGTAGTAGATGGCTGTGTAGCCATCCGGACCTGGGCTCTTCCCGTTTTTCAGAAGTTTAATCGCTTGGGCAATTTCTCCAGAGGTTATTGGAGCTTCCAGAAGTGATGCGTCTATGTCTGTCAGGCCGGGCAGTCCACTATTGGTCAGGTAGTCCTGTATTATTTGGTTTCTATCACCACACACACCTCTGGGTCTATGCTGGGGGGGGGCAAGTCATAGAGTTTGGTATAATATTCGTGGAAGTGGGCAGCTATTGCCTCAGTGGTCGCGTCTACTGATCCCCCACTTCCCTGATTCCAGCAATGTCATTGGCATAAGTGTGTTCCCTCAGCGCCCTGGCCAAAAGTTTGCCTGACTTATTGCCCGACTCATAATACATTTTTGTTTTAAAGAACAACATACGCCTCGACTTAGAGTCGAAGATGTGTTGCAATTCCTTCCTGGCCTCCAGCAACTCCCGGCTGACTGCACCGAAAGTGAGTGTTTATGCAGAGATTCCAAAGAGTGGATCAATGTTGTCAATCTGGAGATTTCTCTGTCTCTGTCTTTCTTACGTTTTGAACCCATCCTGATTAATTCACCCCTAATTGTACATTTGTGCGCCTCCCAAATTATAAGGGGGTCCATGTCAGGAGTAAAATTGTGGGTAAAGAATTCCTTCAGCGATGAGGTGAGGGAGGCCAGGAGGTCCGGGTCAGTCAGCAAAGATGCGTTAAGTCTCCACGTCGGTTGTTTAGGGGGGGCGGATAGGAGGTCTAGGCTCAGCGAGGTGGGAGCGTGATCCGAGATCGATTGGATCCCTATGTGAGCTGCCACCACCGAGGATAAATTCCTCTGGGAGATAAAAATGTAGTCCAGTCTAGCGTGTCTGGCATGGGGGACCGAATAGTGGGTGAAGTCACGACCCTTTGGATTGAGGAAACGCCACGCATCCACCAGATGTAGCGCTTGGAGAGTACCTTTAATTTTTTTAAGTATTCTATATGTGATACAGGACCTGCCGTTTGAAGTGTCTAACAGGGGATTAAGTGGGAGGTTAAAGTCTCCGCCCAGGATAATGCAGCCCGTGGCGAAGCCCTGCAATTCCATAGAAAGCTGGTTACAAAACGTGACATGAGCTTTGTTTGGGAAGTAAACGTTTACTAGCGTCACTGGGGTGGTCCCGTACTTCCCCTTCAGAAATATAAATCTACCGTTAGGGTCATTTTTCTGTTCCAGCAGCTGAAAGGGGGCGTCCCTGCTCACCAAGATGGACACCCCTTTGGACTTGGAGTCCCTATTAGTGGCATGGAAGGCCCTGGTGAAATAAGCGTCAGTCAGTCTGGGTGCATGTTGAGTCTTAAAGTGCGTTTCTTGAATGAATGCAAAGTGGGGCCTACCTTTTTTGAGTTCACGTAGGAGTGTGGAGCGTCTTTCCGGGATATTCAAGCCCCTGATGTTGTGTGAGATCACCGACGGTGCCCGTCCTAAGGAGGAGTAGGCCATCGGCACGGTACAGGAGGAGATGCTCGATGCGGACAACTGCAATATTAAGGTCAGACAAAAGCAGGTTAGTACAAATAAAACACACAGCGGCATACAGGTGACTGTCGCCCGTCCCCCCGACCCCCGCCCAGGGGCCCGCAAAATGAGAGAGAGGGGTAGAGAAAGAAAAAGGAGGGTAGGATGGAAGGGATGGGATGGGAAGGGGAAATTGGGGTGGTTACCAAAAGATAGGTGGAAAAGGGTGCGGTAAAAAAAAAAAAAAAACAGCAAAGGGTAAAGTGAGATACGGGGACCCCTCCCGAGTGAGACCAGCCCACCCAGAAGTTGATACCCCCTGTGTAGGTAGTGTACCCTGTGTCCCAAAATCAGGATCACCGGGCCACTCTGTGGGGATATGGGGAGGCACCAGATTATGGCAGCCCACTCGTGTCACAATCTAACTAAGGATCGAAACTACTATCCACGAGTTTAGAGAGAGAGAGAGAAAAAAAAAAATAGTTGCGACACAGACAGCCGTACATAAAAAAGGCTTTCAACTGTGAGTCCGAGGTCCACACGTGGGGTCAAACGAATCACTTGGACCTGCAGACTGACAGACAGTATAGTTAGTTAACCCTACCTGGGTACTTAAAAAAAAAAAGAGCGTCGGGAATAAAAAGGCAAACACAGAGCAAAAAAAAAAAAAACTTTTCAGCAACAGAACCTAAAAATAATAAAAGGAAATATATGAATAAAGGGGCAAGCTGAAGGAGGGGGTAAGTCCTGGGCAGTTGGAGCCGTCTCGACAGTCCAGTATGGCAGGGTGGGCAACAAAGCATCCTGGGGCTCCAAAAGAAAAAACAAAAACAAAATTTGAGACGTTAACATGTTCCCAGTCACTGCTTAGGGCTCCAACAGCAAAACTCCCAGGACTAGAGGAGAATGTTCCTCAACTCGCGTCGTCCGGCACAAAACAGAAAGTCATGTTGGATAGGGACTAGTCCTCATCGAAGTCCACATCAGGTGCAGGCCGAGGCCCGGGGTCCCCATCTTGGAACTTCCAGCGCGACTCTGCCTTTGTTTCTTAGTTTGCCGCTTCTCAGGTGTGGAGCAAGGGGACCTGGGGAGGTTCTGGGTCAGAGCAGGCTGCAGGAATTCGGCATACCAGTCAGGGAGGTCCGTCTGCTCCAAATCCAATGCTGCGCAGAAATCTGGCAAATCAGCAGGGGTGCGGAGAACATGTTGCTGTCCGTTGTGAGAGACAGTCAAAGCAAATGGAAAACGCCAGGAGTAACGAATGTCCTTATTTCGTAGTTTCTCCAGCAGAGGGCGTAGGGCACGCCTGTTCTTAAGCGTGATTTGGGAGAGATCTTGGAATAGCATAATAGTTTCTCCATTAAATGCAATGTGGTCATTTCTCCTTGCCTTACGCATAAGCTCATCTTTCAAGGCAAAACTCTGGAAGCAACATATTATGTCCCTGGGTGGTGCTGAGTCTGGGCCCTTTGGTCTGAGGGCCCTGTGTGCTCTCACAAAGTCTATGGCTGAGTCTTCCTGCCTCTCAAGCAGGCTGTTAAAGACTCGTTGCAATGCCGGTATTATTTGATCATGTCCTACTGATTCTGGGATCCCTCTCACGCGCACGTTACACCTGCGTCCCCTGTTATCCAAATCTTCGATATGTCTGTTCATTTCTATCAGATGCATGGCTTGAGCAAGCGAATTCCTTTCTAGCTTGCGGATGGCCTTGTCCCTCTGCTTCCCTGCCGCCTCTGCGGACGCCATTTTATCATTGAGCACAAGCAGATTTGACTTCAGGTCAGTGATCGCTGCCGAGAAGGTGGACTTAATGTCTGCAGCGAACACTGACATGTCAGCAAAGGTCAGGGGAAGATCCGATTTCTTCTTACCCCTGCCCACGTCCTCCGTAGCAGACTGGGAGTCCTCGCTGAGATCCTCCTCGTGGCGCGGCGGCGCCATCTTGGAACGCAAGCCGCTATGCTGGGACGCTGGAATGCTTTTAAAAAGCTCGGTGATGTTCCTCGCCGGGTGCGATGTTAATCCGCGGCTTGCACGAGTACGTGGGGTGCTGTAGAGCTTCTTCCCGGGCATCGGGATGCTGTAGGTAGGGTGTAGGGCTGTGTACGGCTGCCTGGGTCAGCGGAGCTCTCTCACTGTGCTGCCGTCCTCATCGCGCGCCAGGCCACGCCCCAAATTTTTATTTTTTATCTGAAATATATGTGATGGATCACAACACAACAGTCTAAGTTGGTGAAGTAAAATTAGAGAAATATATACATAAACAGTTTTTCAGAAATAAAAAAATGATAATTGGCATGTGCGTATGTACAGTATTCACCCCCTTTATTATGAAGCCCATAAAAAGCTCTGATGCAACCAATTACCTTCAGAAGTTACATAATTAGTGAAATTATGTCCACCTGTGTGCAATCTAAGGGCCAGATTCACATACATCGGCGCAATTTTGGACCGGCGTAGTGCAACTCCTTTAAGTTAGACCGGCTTAATTTCGAGGCACAAGTACCGTATCCTCGTAGTATTTTCGGGCAAATTTGCACTGGTGCAATGTAAATTCCGAGGCGTAAGGCGGTGTAATTCAAAGTGGGAAGGACGTGGGCATGTTTCATTGAAATGAGCCGTGACCCCATGCAAATGAAGGGCCGGCCAGACTGGGCATGTGCATATGAAGCAGACTATGGTCAGCACCTCTCTGAGCATGCTCAGAACTCGGCACGGTGCAATCAGTTAGATAGGAACTAGGCCAGTCAGACTTAGTGAGCTATGCACAGTGCTTAAATAGACCGAGAGAAATGCCCTTCCATTGCAAAAGTACATCCAATTTTTTTCCCTTCCTGAAGCAAGGTGCTTTTATTCCATTGTCTGTTGCTGTTTGGAGGTTTGTGTCGTGTCGGTGTGTATATATATATATATATTATATATATATATATATATATATATTATATAATATTAAATAAGATAATTATAACAATATTAAAATTAGTAAAATTTATATTAGTTAAAAAAATAAAAATATATATTTATTATATTAATTATTATAAAATATATACTAAACAGAAAAAATGTTATATAAAATATATATTTAGCCATGAAAAGAGCCACTGGCATGGAAATGGAGTGTTGCCAGTACCTTGCCCAGTGGCGGTCGGCAGATCCTCTCCCGTGTAAGAACAGGGGAGTCCGCGCTATGGTGAATAAAGTAGCTGTTGCCTCCCAGTAGGATCCCTATGTGGGGAGCTAATATAAATATGAATAATAGAAAGGGAAATGGTGCTGCTAAATTAATACCTTTGTCGGGTATATCCGTGGGGTGAGCCCAATGGTAATAGGCCCCCCTTTTGGCTGGAATTAGGGTGCAATTGGAGAGATATCCTGTGTTAATAGGAGGGTAGATGTTGGTTCCTCAGCTTCCACTAATTTCAGTGAAATTGAGTAAAGGTGGATTAATTAGGTCAGGAGCCTGTGCAGGCCAGCAGGCCCAAAGATTGCTAAAGTAAAATGATCCTATGCTGCTATAAGGATGCCAGTTGTGACCGATGCACCCTAAACCATATAAAACAAAGAAAAAAATGTGTCTCTAGAGTCTAATAGGTAGGAATCCCTACTAGTGTGGTTGATTACACTAGTAACCACACTAGTAGGGATTCCTACCTATTAGACTCTAGAGACACATGTTTTTCTTTGTTTTATATGGTTTAGGGTGCATCCGTCACAACTGACATCCTTATAGCAGCATAGGATCATTTTACTTTAGCAATCTTTGGGCCTGCTGGCCTGCACAGGCTCCTGACCTAATTAATCCACCTTTATTCAATTTCACTGAAATTAGTGGAAGCTGAGGAACCAACATCTACCCTCCTATTAACACAGGGTATTTCTCCAATTGCACCCTAATTCCAGCCAAAAGGGGGCCTATTACCATTGGGCTCACCCCTCCGTGCCCTCCTCCTTCTGCGCTCATCTAAAGTCAGTAGTATAGCTATGAGCATGTATGCCCCTGGCATGTTGGCATACAGATTAATGTCCTGCAAGTGTGGCTGCTCAGCTCATCCCTAATGGTGTTGCTTTTGCTGACATGTAGACGGATTGTCTAATTTTAAACCTGCTTTTATTTGGTCTAATTTTAGACCGTCCGTGCAGCTGATAAGCACATCGTGTAGACTGCACCGCACAAACTTACTTTTGTGGATCGGCGTATCTCCCTCATTTGCATATTTGCCTAGGAAATTAATGGTGTGTCTAGTGCAGTTTTGCACGCACGCTGCGCCGGTCTATCCAAATTACGTCGGTCTAAAAAATGTGGATTTCAGGCGTATATCGTTTTGGGGATACGGTGCATAGATAAGCGTGTGCATTTTTAGACTTACATGTGCCTAACTCGTGATACTCCGGAGTAAGTGCTTTGTGAATCTGGCCCTAAGTGTCAGATGACCTGTCATTACATATACACACCTGTTTGAAAGGCCCCAGAGGCTGCAACACCTAAGCAAGAGGCACCACTAACCAAACACAGCCATGAAGACCGCTTGCTATAGGGAGAACTTGTGCATGCTCATTCCTAAACCCTGCTCTTTGTGCCAATGGCTCCTGTTGCTGTGTCTTAGCCCACACACGCTTTGGTAAAAAAAAGACTTGCATTTTATCTTGTGAGACAATATATATATAAATTTAGCATTTTGTCATGTTAAAATCAAAAACGTATATGTATTTTATTGGGATTTTATGTAATAGACCAACACAAAGTGGCACAAAATTGTCAAGTGTAATGAGAATGATAAATGTTGTTCAAAATGTTTTACAAATAAATATCTGAAAAAGTGTGGTGTGCATTTGTATTCAGCCCCCTTTACTCCGTTTCCCCTAAGTAAAATCTAGTGGAACCAATTGCCTTAGAAGTAATATAATTAAAGTACACCTGTGTGTAATTTAATCTGAGAATAAATATACAGTAGCTGTTTTGTGAAGTTCAATCCATCATTTGAAAATGGAAAGAATATGGATCAACTGTAAACCTACCACGACATGGCTGTACACCTAAACTGACAGTCTGGGCAATGAGAGCATTAATCAGAGAAGCAGCCAAAGGCCTATGGTAACTCTGGAGGAGCCTCAGAGATCCACAGCTTGGTGGGAGAATCTGTCTAAAGGACAACTATTAGTTGTGCACTACACAAATCTGGCCTTTATCGAAGAGTGGCAAGAAGAAAGCCATTGTTGAAAGAAAGCCATAAGAAGTCCTGTTTGCAGTTTGCGAGAAGCCATGTGGGAGACACAGCAAACATGTGGTCAGATAATACCAACATTTATTTATTTATTTTTGGCTCAAAAGCAAAACACTATTTGTGGCCGAAAAGTAACACTACACATCACCCTGAACACACCATCCCTGCCGTGAAACATGGTAGTGGCATCATGTTGTGGGGATGCTTTTTTTCAGCAGGGACAGGGAAGCTGAGTTGATGGGAAGATGGATACAGGGCAATCTTAGAAGAAAACCTGTTAGACCGCGTACACACGATCGAACATGTCCACTAAAACTGGTCCGCAGACCAGTTTCAGCGGACATGATCGATCGTGTGTAGGCCTATCGGTCCGTTTTCCAGCGGACAAAAGTTTCAAAACATGCTTTGAAACCTGTCCGCTGGAAACCTGTCCGTCGGACAGGTTCGATGGTTAGTACACAAAATCATCAGACCAAAATCCCGCGCATGCTCAGAATCAAGTCGACGCATGCTTGGAAGCATTGAACTTCATTTTTTCATCACGTCATTGTGTTCTACGTCACCGTGTTCTGGTCCGAGGGGATTTTGGTCCAATGGTGTGTACACACATGAGACCAACAGACCACTTCAACGTGGTCCGATGAAAACGGTCCGTCGGACATGATTCATCGGACATGTCTGATCATGTGTACGCGGCCTTAGAGTCTGCAAAAGACTTGAGACTGGGGCGGAGGTTCATCCTCCATCAGGACAACGACCCTAAACATACAGACAGAGCTACAATGGAATGGTTTAGATCAAAGCATATTCATGTGTTAGAATGGCCCAGTCAAAAGTCCAGACCTAAATCCAATTGAGAATCTGTGGCAAGGCTTCAAAAATTGCTGTTCAGAGATGCTCTCGACATACACCTAGAAAACCAAAAACGTTTTGTTTCTCTGGGACTTCAACCTCTGGGCTAACTCTACCCAGGCCAGGACCCCATCGCCACCTCCGGCATCAACCAACTGGAAGAACTAGGTCTGCAGCAACTGATAAAAGCCCCCATGCATGGATCAGGTGACATTCTTGATCTCATCTTCCAACAAAATATGGACATTAACACACTGAACAACATGCCTTTAAAATGGACAGACCACCACGCTATCAAATTTAAAATCACCAGCAACACCATTTCCCAAAAACCGACATACCTAACCCAATAACAACACACTGGACAAGATCTCAGAAAAAAGTACACTCTGAACTCATCAAAAACCACACTATCAAAAACACTCAACACAGAACAAACACTCAACTCTTTAAAAAAAACATTAATACAAACAGCAGACACAGTCGCTCTGAAACGTAGAGCACTCATCCGCAAAAACAATTCGGACTGGTTTAATGACACTCTTACTTTACTGAAGCAAGAATTCAGAAGAGCTGAAGAAGCTTGGAGAAGAAACCCAACAAAGGAAAACCACACAAACTATAAAGCACTCACTAATAAATACCACAAAGCAATATTCAAAGCAAAAAAAGAACATTTCTCAAACATCATCTCAAAAGCCCTAAACCGACCTTGTGAACTTTTCAAACTAGTCGCTCAGACTATGAACCCTACCTGCCTAGAACCTCCAGCAAACGAAACTCAAGAATTCTGTAATGAGCTATCGGATTTTTTTGTCAACAAAATCAAAAACATTCATGAAATAATTCAGAAAAAAATAACCAACCTCACTCAGCCAAAGCAAGACGAGGAAATCAATACAAACATCATACAATCGACTAAATTTTCGCTAGTCCCGATCATCATCGACACCACCAAAAACATCATCAGAAGTCTCCGAGACAGCACATCACCAAATGACATTGTTTCTTCAAAACTCCTGAAAAAATGTACCGACATCTTGGCACCCACTATAACACATCTCATAAACAAATCTTTCAAATAAGGTATTGTTCCGATCCCCCTCAAGCAAGGCATAATCAAACCCCTCCTCAAGAAACCCAACCTTGACCCCAAAGACCCAAACTACCACAGACCGGTAACCAGGGCCGTCTTTAATATGGTTTGGGCCCTGGGCAAATATTTTTTTTGGGCCCCCCCCTCCAGCTTATTTTGGGCCTGGCTGGTTCAC